>JAJOOO010006771.1:0-43489 GCA_029582685.1 Solanum piurae | reverse complement strand
GACCTCAGATGTAATATGTGTTCCTCCATAGTTCTACTATATATTAGTATGTCATCAAAAAACACCAAGACATGCTTCCTTAGAAAATTCTGGAACACAGTGTTCATCAAACCTTGAAATGTAGCTGGGGCATTTGATAAACCAAAAGGTATGACTAAGTATTCAAAATGTCCCGAGTGTGTTCTAAAAGAAGTCTTAGGCACATCCTCATTTGCCATTCTTAGTTGATGGTATCCAGACCTTAAGTCTATTTTAGAAAATATTTTGGATCCTCCTAGTTCATCCAATAGATCTTCTACAATAGGGATTGGAAACTTGTTCTTTATAGTAAACTTATTCAAGTCTCTATAGTCTACACATAGTATCCAGATGTCATCCTTTTTTCCTACTAATACCACTGGCGATGCAAAAGGACTGCAGCTAGGCTGAATGATCCCTTCATCCAACATTTGTTGTACAAGACCCTTAATAATATCCTTTTTCACTGAAGAATATCTATAAGGTCTCTTATTCACAGGTTCAACTCCAGAATGCAACACAATCCTATGATCAAATACACCTCTAGAAGGTGGTAAACCAATAGGTTCTTCAAATTATGCAGAAAATTCTGACAATACCTCTAGTAGCGTAGGGTCTTCTTCAGGATCTTTATCAGCTGCTACGTCTAATGGATGCCATTTGTCTTCATCACCTCCCTGGAGAATTACTTGAATCATATAAAGTTGAGACTTATTTCCGTAGTGTTTGGTCAGTTTCCCACCACTAGGAGTTAACACTTGACTGCCAAACCCTCTGAGTAAGTGCTTCCTTCCCTTATACCAAAACTCCATTGTTAAATTTCTGAAATTTAACTTGATATCACCCAACGTTAATAGCCATTGGACCCCAACACAACTCCACAAGAACCTAAAGGTAATAATAGAAAATCAGCAGAAAATTATGTTCCTTGTAGTAACCAAGTCACAGAAGTCATCTTGTCCACCTGCATGTTACCATTTGTTGCGGCTACCATCTCAGGTTTAATAGACTTCACTTCACACCCCAATTGCTTGACTAGATCAGGGTCAATGAAGTTATGAGAACTTCATGTATCAATTAGTATGTGTAATGTTATTTTTGAGTGATAACCAGTCACCTTCAAGGTTCTAAATCCCAAAGACCCATTTAAGGCATGCATAGAGATCTCCATGTGTTCCACAGGTGGCCCTAACTCTAGTTGTTCATTATGTTCCTCTTGTAATTCCCCACCTTGTTCCTGCATTGAATCTTTCCCTTCCTCTAATTCTTCCACTTCCAATAGATACAACTGCTTGTAATTTTTACACTTATGCCCAGGCATGTACTTTTCATTGCAAAAGTAACATAACCTCTTTGCCCTTTTTTCATTCATCTCCTCTATGCTCCAAGTTCTTTTATTTACTGCCTTAGAAAAACTAGAAGTATTTGTACCAGGTGTAGATAACAGAGGCTTATTGTTACCAATCCTTTGGTCCATGAATCATTTTGCACCCATCTGAGACTGATTAGATATTGGTTGTCTCACAACAGTTAAATATGCTTTTTGCATTCTTACAGTCCTGTATACCTGTGATAAAGAAGTCGGATTGGTGATCTTCATAGCAATGTTCAGCTTATGTTTTAACCCTCCAATAAAGCAACTGATCGCATTCTCTTGTGACAAATTCACCCTAGTCAGATTTCTTTCACTGATTGATATTCCTTAACACTCCCCACTTGTTTGATCTTCTTGATTTCCTCCATGGGATAATCAAAATTTGTCCCAAATCTCTCCACCATAGTCATCACATACTCATTCCAAGTAGCTGGTTGTAAGTACTATTTGTATCTCATGAAAGAAAGATGTCATTGGATGGCTTCTCATTCCAGTTGCATTGCAGCTACTGTTACATTTTCCTCTGCAGCTACATTCTCCATGGAGAAAAATTGTTCAATCTTGAACAACCACGATCTCAGATCTTCCCCTGCAAACCTGAGGAATTCCATTCGGGACCATCTTGAGAAGTTTGAATGATGGTTGTTGTAACTAGTAGGACTCCTGGGTCTGTGACTTCTCCCTTTAGAGTGGTGAATTCTCTTATCAGAATGTCTTGCAGTCGAAGGACCATCTTCCATAGGAGTTTTCTCCCTCCCAGATTCTCGATTAGTGACCAACTGTTCCTTCAATTCCATGACCACTTGATCCAATCTCTTCAGGTTTGTAACTTCCCCTGCCAACGTTCCCATTTTTTATGCATCATTTCCTTCAATTCCCCCATTTCTGTTGGAGAATTATCAGCAGATCTAGGTCCTTTCGCCATTAAAATCCAAGTATAGAGTAGCTTTGATACCAATGTTACTCAATTTCAGGAATTCGCAATGAATTTGAGAATCGAAGCACTGTTTCAGGATTTCTCGAGAAAACAGTTAGTAATGAAGAAGAAGAAGAAGAATAGAAAAGGAGAGATTAGAAAGAGAGAGAATTTTGTATATTCCATATATGAATGTAACTGATGATTACAATGTATATTTATAAAAAACTTGACTAACTTATTCCATCTAACAAAATCAGTTACAACTAACATCTAACTAACTACTACTACACTGATTATTGTAGCTTAACAGTGTTTAACTAACTTTGTCAACTAACTTTGAATTCCCAAATTACTGTAATAGTGGGTGAACTAACCCAACGCTATGTGATCTCACATACATCGTAGGGATTAACCTTGGCAAAATCCACACGCAATTCTCCAGGAAATCGACGAATCCTTGTTTCTTCTCCTCTTTTCTACTCTTCTTTTCTCTTCTCTCAAAATCCTAACTCTTTTTTATAAAGCTTAAACTGAACCAAATCAGTTTAGACACTAATTAATTACCCAAAAACAGAATAAAATAATTAGGTAAGGAAAAAACCAAATTACCCTTCTAAAATCCGGATTGGACTTTCCTGAATCAAACAACCCAACTTCCGAAGGGCATATCTCACTCCTACAAACTTGAAATCGCCCAAACTCGGCGGCGTTGGAAAGATCTTTTCCAAGAGATTTCCTACCATATCTGGAAGTACACCTAACTCATCCTAAACTAGGAGTTATGTCCGTTTAAAGTTGACCAAAACTCAACTTATTCTAACTTTACAAAATTTCTAGATTTCAATTCTTTCCAAAAATGACTATTTCCAAATCCTTAACTTCTTCCTAGTTATTTCAAATTGCGAGATGTTACAAGAACCCCGTATAAACAAACCAAATAAGCAAATTTATTAAACTCAATGTTCCAGACTCAATGGAACCGTCAAAACACGAATTCGAGGTATCCTTGACTTGACATCCGTGAAAATCACAAGAAGCTAACATAACGCCTAAAAAGGTTAACTTAAGATCAGGACCTCTCAAGAATCAAACAAGACCTCACTTAGACCTAAAATCATTCCCCAAGTCCAAAGGAACTCTCGAAATTCCGATACGAGCATCTGAACCCTGACTGTTGACCAAAGTCAACCCAAGGGCTAAATTTCCACAATTTTCCAACTTAGGATCTCAAATCCTCAAAAAGATTCTGAAACAGAAATCAACAACTCTCATAGACCATATTCTACATTCTGCGATTTGGTGGAATCGACGGACACTCAAAACTTCAAAATACACCAAAAATCACTTTTAAGCAACATTAGTCTTTCAAACTCAAAACTTACCAAATTCTCAACTTATAACTCAAAGTTCGAAATCAATTTTCAAAACTCAACTAGAAACAACTCGGGGTCAATCGGGAGGGGGAAAATGGTAAATTCATGAAACTTTTCAAAAATGACCGACCTCATTACAAAACACATTAAAAATAATTAATCCCCTTCTATCTAAACAAAATTTACAGTAAAAAAGAATATTTTTTTAATTAACGTATGTTATTTATGCTGTAGATTGGATCTAAGAATAGGCTGATGTGATACACTCATTACTTTGAGTAAATCAAAAAACGTAATATTTGTTATGTGAGTTATTTGATAGGATATCCTCCTAGGGATATACTAGGGATATACCATATGATCTAATTGCACAATTTTAAATTAAATTTACAAACTCAACGGCTTTCTCTTTTATTATATATATGTGCAATTTGCAAGTGCTCTTTTATGTTGTTAGGTTTTAGCTTTGTGAGCATGCTCTTGAAGAAACCGATTAAAATTATGAGTTCGTATTTATCATTTTTGTGTGTTCATCCTTTTCTTGTATGTGTGGGTTGAAATATGATCTAAGAATTTGTAGTGGTTGATCAGCCTAAATTAATTACTTTGAGTTTTTCATCCTTCCTCTCCTTCTCCTTAATAAAAATCTTTAAGCAATCTGCAAATCTATTAACTTCAAAAGACATGTTTTAAAATTTTAACAAATTTTGTCAAGTACAATTAATAATAAGATGCACACATGATATTTTTTTATTTGATATTCTGATAATTAAATTTTGAATAACATATATTTATTTATAAGAAATAAAACGTTAATCGACATGTTTTAAAATTTTAATAAATTTTGTCAAGTACAATTAATAATAAGATGCACACATGACAATTCTTTTATTGATATTCTGATAATAAAATTTTGAATAACATATATTTATTTATAAGAAATAAATAATTAAATTTTGAATAACATATATTTATTCATAAGAAATAAAACGTTAATCGATTAATAAAAAAAGAATTACTTTTAATAGGTTGATTAGCTCATTCATAGAAGTAGAAGTGTACAAAACCGAATCGAAATCAAACCAAATCACAAATCGAGAAAAAAAACCCGGCTAGTGGTTTGGTTTGACTTGGTTTGGTATTGGAAAAAAAAACCGACTATATTTGGGTTGGGTTGGTTTTAACTAAAAAAAACAATCCGAAACAATCCAACCCGACATTATATATATGTAATTTTAAAATTTTATTTTATACATAAAAATATTTAGTTTAATATAATTTGTAGATATTTCTCATACTTTTTCATATTTTTTATCTTTTAATATATTATTTCAAGTTTGAAACTTAGAATTCTGAATGGTCCAATAAAAATTATAGTCTATAGATGTTGGTAATTTTAATAAAGCTTAAATCAAAATCAATTAATAATAATGCAAAAAAAAAATCAATTCAACACTAAGAATGACAATAATATTGAATATTTGTTCTTTAGTTTTACATTGGTTTAGACAATTAAAATACATAATCTAATTTTAATTTTTCTTTAATATTTAGTGATGTAACTAATACTTATTAAACTTATTTTAGCATGATTTAGTACTTTAAAATTATGATCATTTTTCATTATGACTTATTAATTTACAATATTTGTTTTACGCAATTTCATTATTATTATTATTATTATTATTATTACTATTATTATTATTATTATTATTATGTTATAAAATATTATAGTGTGGATGTCCAATACGTACACCAAGAAGTTAGGGGCCGTTTGGCCATAGATTTTCCAAAAAAAATTTGGAAAAAAATTTGTCATATAATGTTTGTCCATACAATTTACCATTATTTGGAAAATAACCCAAATTCCCAAATACTAGAAAAAACTAGTATTTGGGTCAAATCTCATTATTTGGGAACTTTTAATAATTCAAATTATACACCAAATTTTTATCTTTTACAAAAACATCCTCTATAATAGTTGTTTGCATTGTTTTACATAATTTTTTATGTGAACATCAAAGTAGTTATGGAATATTCAGTAAATATGAAAGTGATGATATGGTTGTTGATGAAAATGATAACAATCGGCTTAGGGTAACAAAGTCATGTGCTATGTAATACAAACATATGGTTAGTTTTGATAATTTTTAAAATTTATGGGTATAAATCACCTTTCTTAAAAATGGGAAATATATTTCCCAAACACTATGGCCAAACACATGGTGAAATTTAATTTCACCCAAATAATATTTGCCAAAAATATTTGGAAATCTATGGCCAAACGCTAGCTTACTCTCACCCATTATTACCATTATTTTCCTCCATTATGAAGATAACCATAACCTCCAACTTTATAACCATTATTCTGGTAACCTTTCACTTCTATAACTTCTTTCATTATATTCATGTTTATGACTAACCTTTTGTATACCTCTATGTTACACTATAAATAGAGGCATAAGGGTTCATATCGTATACACTTGACGGAATAATAAGAATAGCTCTCATCTCTTGTCTCCCTATTTCTCTCGGAAACAAGGTAAATTACTATATAATCTATTTTATATTGTACTTTTGATTATGCATCATTAGTTTTCTTACCATCTCAAAATCATATGAGTCCAGCAAGTTGCTTTTACTTTGAGCAAACTTTTAATTTGATCACTTATATATTTAAAAAATAAAACTAGTTTTGTAAGTTAATAATTTGTAAAGAAATTGTTCTTTATGATCTTGTTTTATTAAAAGATAAGTTATTGAGTTATGTGGCATATACATATTGATTGGATTATCATTATTGGTTACTTTTGTACCTCTTTATTTTTCTTTATCTAAAAATTAACTTGTTGAGTTATTGATATATTATTTGTACTAACAAAGTTTGTTTTGTGGTTATTTTAAAATGATTAGTAAATTATGTTAAATCTTCGTAATAATATTGAGAATGAATGTTAAATGGTTTTAATTCATTTTAACTTGGGACTTTTACATGATTCCAACATGTTGTTCTAATTAATTGATTTTGTTCATTTTTCTTATGTTTTAAGTCAAATTCAGATTATATTTATGGGTTTCGATATTTATTTTTTGGTAACGATTTGGTTTATTAAGACAATGATTGAGCGGAAGATGATGAATTCAAATGCTATAAATGATTACGAGGATCTTAAATTCGAATTTGTCATATAGTGTGGACAAATAAATGATTGGCACTATTCAAGTATATTTTATTTCACTTATAAAAGTGATGTTATTGATCTTATAGTTCATTGATCAAAATATAATGTCAGTGTGGATAACCGTAAGATATAAAGTGTGGTTTGTGCCTCGGGGCATAAAGGGTTTTCGCAAAAATTCTGACATTATTAAATGGAGATATATTCTCCAATGGTAGATGCAATGAGACATGTTTCAGTCTGGCAATAGATAAAATACTTGAATATGCATAATGAATGAATATTATGTCTAACTAGACGATGAAGATTATATGAAAATCCTTGAAGGATTTAAAATGTCTTAAAGCAATTTCATTGACTACCCAATGATTTTGAGACTGCTTAACACAGAGAAAGAGTCTATTTGATCTCATGAAAATGATTTAAAATGTCATGTATTAGTGCAATTGGTGCACTTATAGATTGATGGTTATGCAAATGCTAGAAGATTATTTGATATACATAACGAAAGTTATGTGAAAGGATTGTCATATTATCATTCAAGTTATGACAAGAAAATAATAAAGCAAGTGACTCAACACATAGAAGATGTGTGATTTTCTTTCAGAAGAAAAAACGAGCTTCAATAAAATTGAAATGATCAATCTCCGAATCAGAAATGATTTGATTATGTAGATACATAATATTTATTTGATCTGCATAAAGCTCGATCGCAAATGGACTATTTATTTATATATGGAGCCATAACAATATTTTGGCATTCAAAGAATCACATTAGTAACCACCTCTTCAAATCATGCAGAAATAATATTGATCTATAAAGTAAGTCGGGAGTGTGTTCAGTTGGAATCATGATTTATCATATTCAGAAAATATGTGATTTTCTTTTGAAAAGGATATTCCAGCCAGCATATACGAAAATGATATATAGCTCAATTGAAAGGAGGATACAATCAAAGGAGATCAGACAAAGCATATTTCACCAAAAGTGTTTTTCACACATGATCTTCAACAAAATGGTGAGATAGACGTTCAAAGACCCATTCAAGTGATAATCTTGTAAACTTATTCACAAAGGATTGCCAACATCAATATTTGAGAAGTTGTGATATAAGATTGGATTCATCGTCTTCGAGATATCAAGTAAGGTTTTTATCAGTGGGAGAAAAATACGTGTTGTACTCTTTTCCTTAACCATGGTTTTATCCCAATAGGGTTTTCCTGGTAAGGTTTTTAACGAGGCAATATTCAAAGCGTATTAAAAGATATGTGTACTCTTTTTCCTTCACTAGGATTTTTTCCTAGTAAAGTTTAACGAGGCATATTATCTATGTACATCCAAAGGGGAGTGTTATAAAATATTATAGTGTGGATGTCCACTACACCAAGAAGTTACTCTCACTCATTATCTCCATTACTTTCCTCCATTATGAAGATAACCATAACCTCCAACTTTATAACCATTATTCTTGTAACCTTTCACTTCTATAACCTCCTCCATTATATTCATGTTAATGTCATGTTTATGACTAACCTTTTATATACCTCTATGTTACACTATAAATAGAGGCATAAGGGTTCATATTGTATACACTTGAAGACTCGGAATAATAAGAATAGCTCTCATCTCTTGTCTCCCTATTTCTATTGCTTTCATCTTCTATATTTCTTGTCTTATTTTGCTTTAGTTTTATAACATATTATTATTATTATTGGATATTTTAGTGTCATTAATCATGTCATATTGTGCTATTTTCTTAAGAAACACCTTAGATAGTTGTATTTTGGTAGGACTAAAGAAGTATTTAAAGTACAAGTAAATTATATGTTTGTATGAATACTTTACTGGAAAACCCTGAAAAAACCCGAAAATTCGAAAAATCCAAAAAAACCCGAAGTTGAAAACCCGAGTTTTATTGATTTGGTTTGATTTATAAATTTAAAAATTTGATACAAATGATTTGATTTGATATTTGAAAAACTCGAACCAACCCGGCCATGTATACCTACATAGAAGTTTAAATCTTGCAACATGTACGGTGTTTGAAGTATAAAAACTGTACTATGAAATTTTTTCAAATTTTCATTTTGTAAGTAGAAGTATGTGATTATCATTTCTTAAATTTAGTGAAGTTGATATTATTAATTAAAGTATTAATAGTATTTTTATGCTTGCATTGAATTCAGTTTTTTCTCATGAATTTATTTAATTTGTATGTGCAAAATATGAGATAAAAAGACAACCAATAATGACAAAAAATATAAATATTACTATCTCCGTCTATTTTTAACTGTCATATTTTTCTTTAGAGTCAAACTATAAAAACCTTAACTAACATTTTACGATATATTTTTTCATCATATTGATATGCAAAAAATTGCAATTTATAGTACTTTTCGTATAGTTTTTGAATATCTATTTTTTTTTTTTAAAATATCAAATTAATGTAATCTAATTTAACTTTGAAAATTAGTCAAATTGACTTTCGAAAATGTAACATAAAAAATAAAAATGGACGGAAGGAGTAATACCGGTCATAGAGAAGTATCACCTCACCTCTTCAATTTGATTTCTAGCTACACTATTATATAAAGATTTTCTAGAAATCAAAATTTAGGTAATGAAATTTTAGGGGAAATTATAAAATAATTGAAGTGTCAAATGAAATGAGTGAAAGGGTTAAAATTAAATATATTTTCAATTTTCACATATATAAATTATTTTGTAAATCTGTTGAGATCTCCTATAATCGTGCAAAGCGCAGTCTGTTTCACTAATCTTGTATAATAATTAATCATATATAATTATTTTTTAAATCTACCGATTTTTCTTTTTTTTACTAGATTTGTTGTGTTTTATAAGGATTTTGTTATCATGTTTGGAAAAAAATCAAACTGTTGTTATATAGGGGTTATATATGTGCTTAAATGGTATATTTAGGTTTTTTCCTTATAATAGACTACACAAACCTCAATTTACCCTCTAATCACAAAAATAAATCAAGGGACTTACCTCTTGAAGATTCCTCAAAATTTCTCTTAAAAGCTCATGCTTTCAATTCTTGAATTATAAGGATTAGAATGATGATTCAAACGTTTTTTTTTTTTAATTAAATATAATAATTGTGTGAATTGAGTAGAAACTCACATTAGATGAAATCCTAGAGTTTTTCCCCCCTCAAAAGTCGATCAAAAAATAAGAGGATAAAACAATTAGACTAAAATGTATATTAATAAAGCGTATGTCGTTTTGACCTATGGCTACTCTGAACCAATCAAAATGTATAACTGATATACTCATGATATATGTTTAATATATTCCTGATATATATATGATATATTATACGTAGGTCATGTACGATCAA
The DNA here is from genome assembly GCA_029582685.1 of Solanum piurae. NCBI lineage: Eukaryota > Viridiplantae > Streptophyta > Magnoliopsida > Solanales > Solanaceae > Solanum > Solanum piurae. The sequence goes on along the minus strand of JAJOOO010006771.1, from coordinate 33,260 downwards.
CATACAACTTGTATGTCCCATGTACGTGTGTCCTTCATATGTTAATCCAACTAAATTCCAATAACTATGATCTTTGTACATCCATCTAATATTTGGTATACGTCCTGTATGTCACATATACATCTCGTAGGTCATATATATAGATTGTATATCATGTATATGACTTGTATATTAGATATATGACTATCATACTTGTATATCTTTTAGTAAATCGTACATACCAATTTGTTCATTGCTCGGATTAACCTGATTTTTATATGATTGGAAAGTTATTTGCAAAGGGTTACAACTTTCATGCCTAGAATATTCCCAAATTCACCATCAATAATTAATAATTATATGTATTTGAATTGAGGCTTTGTGCAAACTCATTAGGAACTCTTGATTTACATGTACTTTTCAACTTGTTTTGACCTAATTATAGCAATTTTTATACCCCAAATCACTCTCATAGAACCTTGTACAGTTAATGTAAGTAACACATCTGTTACTCAATTTGGAAGTAACCATAAAAATTTAGGGGTCGTTTGATAGAGTGAAGAAAAATAGTGTTGAATATAAATAAAAAATATATATGGTGTATTAGTATAATATTGATATTAATAATGCTTACATTAGTTATGCTAAGATTATTTCTTATGTAGTGTTTGATTTGGTGTATTGAAAATAATATACATTAGATAATTTCTAAACAATAATATATGCTTACAAAATAAGTATATTGAAACTCCCAACTATTAAAAATAATATAGAGAAAATATATTGTATAATCCAATCGATTAAACTTGAAACCTATATATTTTGATTTGACAAGTAGCATATCTATTATATTCAAATATTGAAAAGATATTAAATAATTTTTTTATGACCGCGTGAAGTGCACATAAGTTCCTTAGTTTATATATACATATATAAACTAGTGAATTTTCTGTTAAATCCTAAAAAAATACAATAACTTGTTAATTTTTCCACTCTATTTTTGGAAATAATTGAAAAAAGAAACTTTTTATGATTTTGCAAAGAGCAAAGAAGATCAGAGTGTAAATCATTAAAAATGATAAAATAAGATATAAGTCACAAAGAATACATGCATATATATATATATATATATATTAGGGATGAACAATAAGAAATTAGTACTCTTTATTAACCAATCTTGTTGATGTAAACATTTAGGGATAGTAGTAATTGGTAAGGCATTAAATGAAGATAGAGAGGGAAAAAAAGAAGTAAGAATTGTTAGGGGAAATGGGAGCAAAATCTCAAGGTTACTCCTAAAAGGAGTGAAGTTAACAAGTCAATAATTTGCATATTGTTGTTTCTCCATGTTTAGCATTGACATGTCCTCTACTTTCACAAGTCACAACCACTTTCTGTTGAGGGGAAACATTATATTTCATATCTAACCAACAAGCCTATCTGAGGTTAGACATCATATATATTGGACCACTCCACCACCCTTCTTTTTGTATATACACAACAAGATGTGATTGCTAGTTTGGGGGATACTTATTATTATTATTGTGAATAAGTGCACCTCCACCATGTGCTGCCTTAATTTTCATGACTTTGTTAACCCTTTTTTTTAAAACTTTTTTTTTGATGATTCTAGCTAGCTAGGTACATAAAAGTATTTATATTATATCAACTCATGACTTTAGACCCACTAGCTCTGGCTGTTTTGATACCATGTTGAAATATGTAATCATCTCATCTAAAAATGTAAGCTGTTAGAGAGAGCACACTATTATTAGTTAATTGTATTCTCAATGTCAATTGCTACCGCATGTTAAAAAAATTTAGTTAGGGTGGAAATTATTTTCTCAGTTAGCTAGTGTGTATTTGTCTATAAGGAGTCATGGTTGTGAACGAGTTATTTTAGGATTGATTATTTTGAGATAAGTTATTTCATCGTGTATATGAGATAATTTATTTCATTACTAAGATATAAATGATGGGATAAATAATCTCAAGACTGTCTAATACCTCCAATCAAACGTAGGGTAAAATAATTCTGCATTTTAACTCTGACATTATTATACATTATACCTCATACCTCACACAAAACACTCTGAATCCTATATTTTGTTTTTGCCTTTGGATTTTTTAAACTCACAAAAAAAAGAAGTTCTCCCCCATTTTGCTTTATTTCTAGTCCCTTTTCTTTACATCTTTTTCTTTGGTCAATCTTTTGTTCTGACATTATTTGACCCTAGTATTCTGACACTATTTGACCAAACACAAAAAAAATTATAAAAAATTAAGAAGTTGAAAAATCACAAGACAAAGAAATGTCCACTTTCTTCATTTGCGATGTTACCTTTTTTATTTTGGGTAAACTTATCTACTCCTGTCAATATGAACACTTTGGTTTAAGGGAAAAGGCTCAAATATGTCATCGAACTTTTAGAAAAGACTTATTTATGTCATCCGTTAAAAGTTTGGTTCATCTATGCAATTACCGTTTAAGAAAAGGCTCATTCATGCCATTATTTTTTAACAGTGGTTTTGTAAAACCATTTTTTACACGTGGCCAATTATAATTCGGCCACATCATTATTATTTTTATAATAAAAAATTAAAATTCTGAACAAACATTTTAACGGTGGTTTTGCAAAACTATTTTTTACACGTGGTCAATTATTATTCTGCCACGTCATTATTTTTTTATAATATTAAATCAAATTTCTGATCAAACATTTTAATTTTATTTTTTTATTATAAAAATAATAATGACGTGGCCAAATTATAATTGGCCACGTGTAAAAATGGTTTTGCAAAACCACCGTTAAAAAATAATGGCATGAATGAGCCTTTTCTTAAACAGTAATGGCATGGATGAGCCAAACTTTTAACGAATGACATAAATAAGTCTTTTCTGAAAGTTCGATGGCATATTTGAGCCTTTTTCCTTGGTTTAAATGTAAATCAAAACAAGGGGTGTTTATTCAAATAGAAGAGACTTTAAGGAATGCCTTAGTACTTATTTTTCTAGTACAAATTGCAGGTTTTCTTAGTACTTTTAACAGTACAAAAGTACTTTTATAATAAACATTTAATAATAGATGCTAAGTATGGTATATATTAAATAATAATTCGATCTTAGAAATACTATTTAACTTCATGAAATGCTACGATCTTCACTATGTAATGGCAAAAACAGGCAGAAGTCATGGAGAACTATTGTTGCTGGCAACCTTATATTCTTATAAAGACGATTTATCCGCGATTATTATTTAAATTTTCACGTGATTATTAAAAAAAATTATGCTACGTAACGATTGTTCATCACATGTTCTTTAACAACATTTATCATCTGATATAAAAGAATCAATTAAAATCTCTTGTTATTTTGTTAAAATTTTATTGTCGATTATTATTTATTCACTTTGTTTTTTTAGTTATTTCGCCACAACTTCATTTACATTATCAAAGAATTGATATAGATCTCATTCAACAAATTCAATTGATTTTCTTTTTTCAGAAAAAGAGAAATTTAATTAATTAAGAATCAAATAAAATTTTAAAGCAAACTTACTAAACTAGTAGAAAAGAAAGCACAATTACATTTTGAATTTTAATTTAATTAATTAAGAATCAAATAAAATTTTAAAGTAAACTTACTAAACTAGTAGAAAAGAAAGCACAATTACATTTTGAATTTTACTTTTGCTGTTTCACATCTATGTTTTTCAACACTTTTTCCAGCTTTTTGCCTTTAACCTAAAGCCAAGTGACAAATTTCTACTTCCAATATATTTGTTGTATAGTTTGTTCTTAACCAAAATCTCTCATCACCTAATTCTTTTTCTTTTCCTAGCTCCTACTCTTTTTAACATAGATATATATTTTCTCTGTCTCACTTTTATATAACTTACTTTTCATTTTAATTCGTCTAAAAAAATGACAAATTTTCTAACCTCACAAATATCTATAACTTACTTTACTTTAAGACCATAAATTATAACAATAAAAAAAAACTTTTTTTTCTTAAATTTGATATCAAGTCAATCTCACTCATGTAAATTACGACCTAAAGAAGTATTATTTTTGTTTAAAGCAAAAATGAATAGCTGTAAAATGCATAGGCCCACATTTCATGTAAATTTAAAGAGAAGTTGAATGAAGAATAGAGATATCATTTGGTCGGGAGGCAAGCATAAAGAGAACCCATCATCATATTCCCCATTCATTTCTATTCTTTTTTCCAACCATACTTAGATTAACACTCCTATTAATATTTTTTTTTAAAAAAAAAACTTCAGAATAATTTGCTTTTCTCCTTTTTCCTCTTCATACATCCCAATTTTTTTTTTTACTTGTTCTATACAAAAATAGAGACCATAATTATATTCCCAAAAACGGCCACGAGTAACTTGGCCTTCTTTCTTTTTTTTTACCTTTTTTACCTGCCAGTAAATTTTAGAGACTCACGTGCCGTTACCGTCACCTTCACAGTCAAGCACACTGTTACTCTCGCCGCTTAACTCTCCACCATATTCTGATCCTCCTCGCCCATTTCACCGTCACCGTTACCGTCATTTTCTCCGTCTTCGTCAATCCATCTCTCTACCGGTGTACACTCTGCTTTATGACGCATCTTCCAATCAAGCGCCTGGCAAGCGCGTGAGCAATAGTTAACTGTACCACAAACGGAGCATCGACGGAATTCATGCCTCCTACTTTCGGGTCTTCCACAACCCGCATGTGAACAAAGGCGGAGCCCCGAGCCTGGGACTCCGCCTTTAGAAGAAAACCATTCAGTTAAAAACTGATTAGCTGGGTGGGCTTCCGGGGCAGGAACATTACACCCGAAATCACTCAGTAAGGGGCACCCGCTACCTGCTCCGTGCCGGTGATGAGGCAGTGGGTTCCACGTCAGCCACCCGCCGGCGGTCAGAGCTGAAGGCGTCATCGATAAAACGGCAGCAAGCTCACGCGCGTTGGCTTGGACGAGGAATCGCCGACCTTCCGCGATGTTTTGCTTCACGCCGTACCCATCTTGAAGACAGTGACCAAGCTCTCTCAAAGCATCGATGTGGCCTAAGAAGGCGGCGCGTGCACACAGAGCAACTCCGGCCCGGAGGTCCTTGTCGTTCTTTGAACCGCCGCTGCCGTTGAACTGGATAACGGCCAGAGAGTAGAGCGACGGCGCGTGAGAGCTAATCGCCGCCTTCGCCATCAAGGACGCGCCGCTTCCTCGATTTTGTAAACAGTAGAATCGAATCTGTGTCCAACAATAAAAAAATCGCACTTAATATATGTATATATATATAAAATTAATTTTAATTCCCCATTAATAAAATTAATTGTTATTAATACTCACCATGCCAAGGGTATAACAAGCTTCAACATTTCCGGCGTCGGCGCATTGTTTGAGAAAGCGTTGAGCAGATTCCGACCAGTTTTGTGCTTTCACGGTTAACATTTTCTGAGAAGCTTTTGATAATACAAGCGAATGATGACCTAACCCATTTAGTCTTTTGCATCTGCATATCAAAAAAAAAAAAAAAAGCCCCATTAGATACAGATTTTTTAGTTTAGTTTTGATAAAAGAGGATCGGAACGTACGTAATCAAAACGTTAACGAAATCAGCCGGCGATGCAGCAGAAGAAGTGAGTTTGCAGAGAATAGAGACGACGAGATCATCAGGCAAAGAATCAAAGAGATCAGGATGATGACCAGTAACCTCCGGCGAAAGTTTAGATCTTTTCCAATGGTCTCCGACGCCGGAAAAATCATTTCTTCTCCTCTTAACAATTATGTTTTCTATACACATGTTTACTTTTGGATTTGGATAACAAAAACCTCTCCTTGTTCTCATTCCTTTATACACCACAAGCAAAGATAGAGAGAGTAAAGAAGGGTAAAGTAAAACAAACAAACACCAACGACGACAAAAGCCGACTGCTCTGTATATATATAAAAACTCAGGACCCAGGCGCAGGATTAGAGATCAGATGAAATGACTTAAATACCCTTTCAAATTTGTCACTAGCTTTGAAGATAATAAAAAGTTGGTCAAACGGCGCTGACCAGATCCGTCGTCGAGGACACTTGCTTTAATTTTTTATTTATTTATTTGCTTTCCTTGTATGCATACGCCAAAAAGGTTAAAAAAGTAAAATAATTCATTTTTTCACAAAAAGAGAAACAAAGTAATTAGATGTATATAATTACAAACAAAAGAATTAATTTTGTGCTATCTTTTTCCTAACAAACTGATTAATCGTAATAATAATAATATCGTATGTATATACAAGTGGAGCTACTAATGTTGTTTAAGTAGAGATTCGAGGTAGTTGTTATTTCTGTTTGTTGGTTTTAATTTCTATGGGGTTTGTTTTAAAAGTAGTTAATTTTGTTGTGATTAACTTAAATAGGCAACTAATTACGGTTTGTTTTAATTTCTACGTTCTTTGTTTTAAAAGCGGTTAATTTTTTTGTGATTAAATTAAAGATTTTATAAAGAATAGTGTATTTGTGGTAAAGTAGAAATTGAGGAATACGTATGGTAGATGAGAATGGAGCAACATTTGTAACAAAATTCAGGTAGCAAATTTTGGGGACTGAACGACCCATCAACTTTAAAGGTCAAAGGGGTGATTTCAGCAATTGCACAACTTTTTACTGCTATTTTGTTTTTACTTGCCTTCTCATTTTACGTTACACAGACTATTCATTTGTTTTTCATTAAAAAAAATTTAACATATAAATAAGATAGAATTATGATAAATTTATATATTATTTTATGTAAGTATTAATTATGTAAGAATTGATATTTTATATATTAATTACTTTATTTTTTATCATGTATAAAATAATATATAAAATTTCCTTATAACTTATATATGTATTTGGATTTCTAATTGTCAATCATACGAATAACATATTTTATATTTACATATCAAACGTTGTATAAGTTATAAGGAAATTAATACATGAATAACTTCATCGAACGACCTTAATTTCATTGTATATTTTCCAATACAAGTGATAATATAGCCTTACAACACATTTTGCTCATAAAATTATTTTGTAGTATGACATATTAATATTCATATAGTAAAAAATATAGATTTAGTCGGAACTCTAACCAATTACCTTATAAATGCAAAGTTCAAATTACATTATTCAGTAATAATAATTTTCAACTTTGTGATAATTATATGCGTATGGTATGACGGCTCAATTTGACTTTACATGAAATCTCCCTTCTAACGCTTCCTCCATTGACCTTCTCTAGCATCAAAATAAATACAGTATTAATTAATTAAATATTATATTTCACATCAGCTACAATTAATTTCTTTATAATTTTCAGGAGCATTTTCCATGTAAAGCGTATATATTCTGTTTCATAAATATATATTATACCATATAGCTAAAATAAATGTGTATACTTTATAATAAAGTTTGTTAATGATCGGTGGGAATTAAAAGGCATTGGTTTCATTATTTGCATACCAAAAATCAAGGTGTTATTGTTGGGGGAAAAAAAGGTCATGTAATTAAAGTAATTGATTAAAAAGGAAAAGGAATTAAGTAAATAAATGAGATGGTTCAAATCTGCTAATTTTGACCAATTATTTAATTTTTGGCCTAACCTATAAAAGGATATATAATTAATTAATAACCAAGTAAGAGAAAAAAAAACAGAAAATAGAATAAAGGATATACAATGCTATTATTTCCCTACCAAAAATCAAGATTTATTGTTGAAAAGTAATTAGTATAATTCTAAGAATTAAAAAATGTAAATAAATATGGCTCAAATATGCTAATTATGTCCAATTATTTAAATTTTTGTCCTTCTAAATTAAGAATGGATAATCCAGTAGGTGAAAAAACATTAAGCTAGAATAAAATAATAGATCATGGAGCTCCAATTCTATGTATTGCATTAAATTAAAAAATATTATATAAGAATTTTTTTCCTTTCAAGATTAGCCGATAATGACTTTAGTACTAAGCATTAACTTGTGATAGGTACTTTATGCTCCAATTTGATTTATTAAGGGGTTGTTTGGTTGTGATATTGAAACTGAAGTAAAAATTAATTTCAAGACTTACGATAGTTCTCTTTAACATAAGTGGAACGTTTGCCATTAATTGCAACATAAAATTTCTTTCATATTTAACTATCACGTAATAATTATCTTTGTAATTTGTTACTATAAAAATAATTATTGAATTATTAAATACACGTAATTAGTAAGTGAATTAGAGAATTTCACCTTTCCCCTCCATAAACACAAACACAAACACAAAATTAGAATCTTATACTCCCTTCGGTGTTCGAAGTCCACATTGAAGCTCCGACTAAATTCAGATCTAACACTGCAGGATCCATATAGGAATAACACTTTCAACATAATTTATCTCCATATTCAGAACTCGAACCCGAGACATCCTATAAAAGATGTTCAACTTTATTTGGATGGCCTCAGTTAGGGGTGTACAAAACCGAATAAAAAATCGAACCAAATCGCAAATCGAGTCAAACCAGAAAAAAAACCCGACTAGTGGTTTGGTATTGGAAAAAAAAAACTGACTATATTTGGGTTGTTTTGGTTTTAACTAAAAAAAACCAACTCGAGACCAAATCAATCCGACAAATTTTAAAATTTTATTTTTTACACAAAAATATTTACTTTGATATAATTTGAAAATATTTGTTATATTATTTCATAATTTTTATCTTTTAATATATTATTCGAAGTTTAAAACTTAAAATTCAGAATGATCCAATAAAGATTATAGTTCATAGATGTTGATAATTATAATAAAACTTAAATCAAAATCAAATCAATACTGCAAAAAGAAAATCAATTCAACACTAAGAATGACAATACTATTGAATATTTGTTCTTTAGTTTTACATTGGTTTAGATAATTAAAATACATAATCTAATTTTAATTTTCTTAAATATTTAGTAATGTAACTAATACTTATTAAATTTATTTTAGCATGATTTAGTACTTTTAAATTATGATCATTTTCATTATGACTTTGCAATATTTATTTTATATGATGATTTCATTATTATTTTTATTGAATATTTTAGTGTCATCAGTACTCATCTCATATTTTGTGTTATTTTCTTAAGAAACACCTTAGATAATTGTATTTTGGTTGGACTAAAGAAATATTTGGAGCACAAGTTAATTATATGTTTGTATGCAAATTTTACCGAAAAAATCTAAAAATCTGAAAAAATCAGAGGTTTATTAGTTTGGTTTGATTTATAAATTTAAAAATTCGACACAATAGTTTGATTTGGTATTTGAAAAACCCAAACCAACCCGAGGTTGAAAAATCCAAGAAAATCTGAATTTTATTAGTTTGATTTGGTTTATAAATTTAAAATTTTTACACAAATAATTTGATTTGATATTTAAAAAACCTGAACCAACCCGATCATATACACCCCTAGTCTCAGTATAAGTGTTGTGTAGTAAAGAAGAAAAGGATAAGTTGAGAGATGACGAGGATCTAAACAAGTGATGTCGACCACTCATATCAATCCTCTACGCCCCACGTCTCCCTTCCCCTCTTCACCAAACATACAACATATCTTTCTTTTCTTTTTTTTATTGAAATGGTTGTGATATAGCGGTGTGACTGCTTAACTTTTAATTAAAAGTCTCGGATCAAGCTTTGATATGGAGAAAATTATGTTGGGTGTTATTCCTGAAATCCGAATGAACTCTGCATTGTGCGATCTAAATTTAATTGAAGCTCTAATATGAACTCCAAACACCGGATGAGAAACACACACAAAAAAAAATCATATCTTTTTTAAGAGTTAAATTAATTCACTCGTTCAAGTATTAGACAACTAATTTATTTTTTATTTCTTTTAGAATTATTTAATTATTACTATTTTTTTTATTAAACATCATAAAAACTTTATGTTCTCTTAATTAATAATAAATATATTTAACTAATATACATTATACTAAATTACTAATTTAATTATCCAATTTAACCCATGTCTTATACCCAATTTTAGACCCGGTCAAAATCAAAAAACAATCTAAAATGTATTCATCATTAGGAATGATTTTTTGACAATTACTAGCAATTCTAGAGTTTCATACATTGGTCAATTCATTTTGATTTGTTGTATATTGCATGCCGGCCACCAAAAAATGCACATTATAATTGTCGTTGTGCTGCTATTTTTGAAATTTTCGAATGTCTTCAACTCATTCTAAGCCAAATTCAAAAGGGGCATTTTTATGTTCCACTCTTGTCATATTTCACTTTCATTCACTAATTAAACAATTTTTCTTCATCAAAGACAATTATAGTATAAAAAAAGTTGTTGATGATTAGGATCGAAATAATCAGATGTCAGTACAAATTAGTAAAATAAATCTCATAAAGCGGTTAATAAGAAGACAAAAGAAAACTATATATCAAAAGAGATTCAATAATTTAATGTGGTTGATCAGTCAATCGATCTACACTCACTAAAGGAGCTGAACAATCCAGTATAAAAGAAAATACAAAATATCTGGAGAATTAACAAATTTCACTCAGAATAATAAAGAGATTCACACCAGCAACGACATAACATTTGTATCTCACAAATTTTCTCCTTAAACAAGACTTTTATAGCTCATTTGGTTGGGGAACAAGTTTCTTAAACATGAGTTTATGGCCCTTAAAGAAATAATAGTGATTTATATAAATAAAAAATTTGATGCTTTAATCAAATTTTCTTGATAAGTCATTTCTTACAAGTTATTAGTAGCTAACTAGGTCAAAAATTACTTGAAGAAAATTTTAACTTCACCAATAAACGTCATGCAAGAACATCTAAACGTGTGAAGTTAAAATGTATGATGAAATATGATTATATAATATGGTTCATATAATGTAGACTTACCTATTAAAATAAATTAGTGTGTGTGAATTGACATAATAATGAAAACAAAAAATATTAGTTGACTCTATCTATAAGAAGCCTTAAGCGTAGAGTTATGGCCGCCCACAATGAACAAACATATTGTTAGTCGTTTCAGATTATTTTTCAATTGCAAAGTGTGCTAGCTAACTTGTTTACACATTACGCAAACATTGAGCTTATTTTATTACATGATTAATCGATAATCTAACCAAACGTTTTTCTCATGTCGATTATTTGAGTACTCTTGCTATGACAATTTGGTTGAGAAAGACTATAACTCGTAATACAAGTATTTGTATGAGGTGAAATTGGAATTTAAATGGTGTTCGAATAGACCGTCTATCGAACAATCAACGGGATCTCAAGATCTTCGCCAACTGTTATAGAATAAGGTTTATTGAACAATCAGGCATTAAGCGGGATCTCGAGATCTTCGTCAACCATTACATAAAATAATTTGAATAAGGGTATTTGAACAATCAGGTGCGGGATCTCGAGATCTTCGCTAATCACTACAACAAGATAGAGATAAACATAAAATCATCTTATCTTAACCGAGTGAGATTTATGGGAATGAAACCCTAGGGTTTAAATATCTTGTAATTTGTTTCATTATAATTTTATTATATGATCATAAATCTAATTCACTTCTCTTAAAGCACGTATATAAATTCAATTATACTTGTATTTCAAGGGCAAACGATATTAAGAGATAATGATTCAAGACATTATAATAAGAATATGTAGGTTTGACGACACAAATTTTGTCGGGTGAAATTTAATAAAAATATTGACAGAATGGGACATTAAAAGAGTTACGTTATTCTGCCCTATTACATTCACTATATATTATAGATTAATTAGCAAGTTGATGTTAAATTCTCCTCTTAAACATATAATAATAATGTAATGGCCTGCGTTACGTTGTGGAGGTGCATAATTATTTTCTTTTAATTGGTGGATAAATAATTATATTATTGATAATTAACAGATAAGATCGATAATGACGGCACGGCAACAAATTTAAAGTAATGTCGATTTCATGATGAATAGCTAATAAACCTGCCCGGAATTTTTTTAATAAATAATTGTGACTACAAACACCAAATAAAATAACTTTATAACATGGTCGGCATAAATTAGCAAAGCATGACTCTAATATAATCTATTATTATTTACAAGCTGTTGATTTCCATCAGACACTATATTAATGGCTCATAACAACATTTTATATATATGGCTAGTAATAATTTAATCTCTATATTTATATTACATTATTGCTTCATAGTTTGTTATAATTGTATTATTATAGTATTATCTTAGATATATTTAAGCTTATTACATATTTTATGTGTGAAAAAATTAATAAATATATAAATTTTATTTTAAATTTTTTGAAGATTACATACGTGCAAATTAAAGATCAAACTTAAACTGTTTGATTCTCGAAAAACGAAAAATACCACATAAATTGAAACAGGGGAAGTACTTAATTTTTGTTATTGATTATGAATTCTAGTATTATATTTTTACATACTATAAAGAGTAGTTAATTTTTTAACTTGGAATTTTGATGGAATCTTTTAGAAACGAATATATATATATAAACTGTGTTTATATTAGTTAATTGAAAATATCTTAATTAATTGTGCCTATTTATTATTTTTGTCCAAGAGAGAATACATATTTAGATAGTTGTTAAATAGATATGTCTAAATTATAATGATGCAGTCAAATATTTTATTAAAAGTGTTCAAATTTGGAAGGAGTTTAACTAGAAAAAATTCTGATGAATGAGTGCATCATAATTGGAGTTGGTCCATGGAAATTTTTGAATCATAATATACCAAATTAGCTAAATCATAAGGAGTCTGTTTTATAAATGAATTTTTTTATATTCTTTTAAATATTTGAAGGATATTATAATGATTTATAATATTTTTAATATAATTTACTAATAAGTAAATTTTTTTATAAAAAAAATCAGAAAAATTCATGCCCAGCTTCACATAAAAAGTTAGATAATTTAGCCTTCATACTTTAAATCATCTCACGTAGACGAGAAGATTATTACAATTGAAGTTGACAAGGTTTTATTGAATATTATAACAATATTAATCCTTGATATTACCTCTATTTTAATTATAAAAGAAAATTTCAAAAAGATTTTGTATGGTTTACTTTAATAAAAAAAGATTTGTTATCCTCCGTGTGATTTGCAGACTATTATACAATGGGGATTTATCCAGTGTGCATAAAGTGTTGGCCACATAGTTCTCACTCGAAGGTCAGAAGTTGTAGTGGTTGTTGCGGGTTATTCTGGGGTTCAAAAAAAAAAGATTTGTTGATAGTTACTTAATTGTGTATTTATTACTTAGTAATTACCCATTTCTTAACGAGTACTCCTTTCTTAATTTTAAAAAATAATTATTCAGACAAAATGCTATAACAGAAAGGCGAACCTAATCAAAAAGCATTAAAACAAAGTTAATTAGCATGAAACAGCGATAATAAGATAAAGTTTTTGTGATTTAAACTTGTAATTAATAGTATGATTTTTATTTTGAGATGGACACATTTATCTACCCCATGCCCAGTGGAATATAAATAATAATAATAATAATAGTTCATAATTGGTATGAAGAGTACTGGCCAGCTTAAGTAATTAATTACTAATTTAATAAAATTGGGCAATAAATAATATGTGCAGGCGTGCCTCTTGTTTGTTCAAGTAGTTAGAAATTTTCAATAGGGCTGGGGCCGTTGAGTGATGGCTACGTGCATCGTTGCATGTAATTTTCCAAAAGAAAAAAAAAAACTCATTTTTAGGGACACGTGTCAACTTTTTAACACTTTAGAAAATAAAAGAATAGGATAAGTTTGGATTTGGAAGGAATGGTGAAGAATGGTGTCAAGTGGATACTCTATACTTTCTTCATGCTTGGATAAAAAGCCTAAAGATCTCAAGATTCAACAAATATCAAGACACCCTCTATCTAGTTGTAGTGGGGTTCCTCTAATCCTACCTATTATTGTTAACTATTATTATTATTTTGGGATTCGAGCTTTAGATATGATAAAATTCTTATCAGAAGCGTGTTCTTATAAATAGGGTCCTATGTAAGGGCAGAGCCACCTTAGGCGAAGGGTGGTCTGGTGCACACCCCTTCGTCAGAAAATTTATGATGTATAGATGTTAAATGTTATTTCCTTCGTCCCATTTAATGTGATACATTTCAGATTTCGAGATTCAAATAAGTTTATCTTTGACTGTAAAATTTTCATATATTTTTATAAATATTTTGAATTGTCAAGTATTGTGATTTATAGTACTTTTTACGTAGATTACAAATATATAAATTTCATTTAAAAAATATTGAAGATTGATGCGTAAATTTTCAGTCAAATTTAAACTATTTGTCTCTCGAAAAGTGAAATGTGTCACATAAATCGGGACAGAGAGAGTAGTTAATATGAGTATATATTTAATTTTGCACACCCTTAACACATCTAGAAAGAAAATTCACACATCCTTCACCAAATTCTTAGCTTTGACACTAGTCCTATATATCATGAATTTCACAATAATCGAGCTTTAATACAGGTATCAAACATCGAATGTAGAAAAAAATTGAAAATCGTTGTTTGTATCTAGCAGGAATTTCAGCACATCCTTACTGGTTGGTTACGTATATATATATGGGGAAATGACACTTAATATCTCGACCACCGTAAAAATGACCTAAATTTTAGCACTAATTATAATTGTAACGACCTACTTAACTGCTTGAAGAAGCCATTCAAAAAAAAAAAAAACTTCTAATTGAATTCTAAGTATTTTTTTCTTAGTTCATTGTTGTAGTTATGCATTATTGAGTTATGGTTAATTAAAGTTGTTGACATAATTAAATTTAAAGAAAGGAGGGGCATGGCCTAAGAAATGGTAGAGTAAGATAATTGATATGTTAGGTACGTACGTTATGGCTTTGTCTCCTTGCTAGTAGTATATTATATATTATATAGTATACATAAGGCGTTAAAAAGAGGCAAAGAAAGAAGTAATTGTAAAAGATTAATATGGAATACAAACATTAATCACAAGTTAACCATCCAATATCATGCCAAATTACTTTCTAATCGATCTACCATGTGATGTACTTTCTTTTCTTAGAGTACATTTCAAGTGTAAATCCACATGTCTTCATTAGTGGGGTGCATGGAGCTACATAGGGATAAGCGGTTCAAATTTTGAATTTAAGAAGACTCAAACTTAAGATTTTTGATTAATAATATAAAAATATTTATTATTTATCACAATCTTTGTTAGTAAAAAATGGTAAATATCGATATCGAATCTCCTTAGCTTTTTTGTATTTTTGAACTGATAAAAATTCTGACTCCACCAATATCATTAACAACTTTCATTATATATATATTGATTTTAATTTTTTATTACAATGAATTTAGACAAGTCAAAAGTATACACTACTTATAATTTGAACGGACGTCGTCTAACGAAATGAAATTTGAATCCTCAATTGTACATTTTTTTTTGGTTTTCACACCGGATGGTCGAGTTTAGAATTAGTGCTCCGACTAAATTTAGATTATGCATTGCAGGATTTATTTAAAAATAATACTTCTAATATAATTTTCTTCATATATATCTAATATACGAATTCAAAACCTCTAGTTAAAAATGTTACAAAAATCGTCAATTAGACGTATTAGTTGTTTGATCATACTCTGATGTTAATAATTAAAAAAGGATAAAAAAGATAGAATTATTTTTTCTATTAATAGAAAAAAAGAACTTTTAGAGTTGGAAAACTAATTTGTAACAATATAGGGGACTAGTGTGCTCATATTTGTAACAAATATGGAGAATTTGTTAAAGTTGTGGGTCCCACTTTTTTTTGTTGGAAGGTTTGAAGACAGGTAAAGTTTGTTCCCTTGGAATGGTGCACGCCTTTTCTTTCTAGTGAGACACGTGGCACAATATCATGCCCTATCAGCAAACATCTTTGTTTACGTGGCACCTGCATGCGCCTGCCACGTCAGAAAATAAAGCCTACATATTCTGTGTAGAGTTTCTGTTAAGGAAAGGTATAATTCAAAAGGAGAAAATACGTAATAATAAGTACTACTTTTCTTCTCAATTTCAAATTTTAATATTTCAAGTTTCAAAACAAACGTTTGATGTAATATAGTTTTTCCGATAGATATTAAGTGAATTGGTGGGTTTGACATTATGACTTACTTTTTAAGAAAAATATTTAAAAATATAATATAAAATAAAAATTATTTTGTAATATTACAGTTTTGATTATTTCAAAACTATTCTAATAGAAAATATAAAATAGCTAAAAACTTCACTAAAAAAGGTTGAATATAGAAAAACAATCTCAGCAATTCTCTTATAATTTAAATAATATTTTATCCTAAATTATAAAAAGAAATTCAATAGTCCACTTAATATAGACTAAAGAAAGTATACGCATAATTAATTAAATTGTTTGAATCAAAATTGGATAATTGAGTGAGACCCTCCACAACTCTATTTCATTATAAACTATAGGTTTCAAACTAAAATCTCATATTCCACATATTGTGGTATCAAAATAAATTGTTTTCTTCTTGTTATTGCTATGTAAATATATTAAACAATCATAACATATTATGTAAAATTCTCACAAGTAAAATTAAAGAGGATAAAATATATGTAGATCTTTTCATTCGTGGAGCAGATATAATTTTTTTTAAAGAAGTAGACCAATTATACTTTATTAGTAAAGTAGAAGTAAAGAAAAGATTGCAAGTGTAAATGTGAGGAAGGATTCACTTTGACAAAATTTCTTTAACTATGGATTAAGTGTTGATGAAGTAAAAAAATAAAATATGTACCCTAGGATTGATTGTTGTTGACGAATCTTCGAATGACTTGTTACGTTAGTATTCACTCTTCTTTTGAATTTTTTTTGGATCGATTAACAACAAAATATTGTATTTGTACTACTACAACTCTTCAACTAAATTTTTGGAATATGTTATTTACTCATTAATTCCTTACTTCCGCTTCTTAAACAGAGTAAAATCTAAGCAAAATTTTTCTCTTAATTCGAGAATTTCATAGACTTACCCTCCTCCATGCATGTTTGTTCAAATCTCGCTACTTATTTATTTAATCATTCAGTATTTAAAATTCGTATTGAGTATCATATATTTTCTATTTTTAGAACTTCAACTTTAAACCTAGCTAGATAAATCTTATCCATTGAAGTTAAACTTGTGATACTATTATTATTTTATAGCATAGTTTGAATGATCATTAAAGTAGTTTCAGGATTACACACGTGTATGCATAGATTAAAAAGGAAAAGAGATAAATATTTAAGAAGGCACAAGTGGGATAGTTTAATATTAAATATTTTAGTAAAATAATGGAAATATATTAACGTAAAAATGAATTTTGTATATGTGGGAATGACAGAGGATGTTGCTTAACGCATTTTCCATATGTTTAAACACCAATTCCGTCCTCGTAATTGGAGTCAGATACCAGCACGCTTCTAAACACGTGATGCTTGAGTCTCCTCCAAGCCAAAATCATACTTTCACTTTCCTTTCTTATCTACCCATATCCACTTCTCCGTTCGTTCGCAACACTTTAATTTAAGTTTTCACGTGATATATTTAAAATTATAAGATTAAAGAGCATTTTAATATATTTGACATAGTTTTTTTTTTTAAAATCATAAGATAAACTTTTATTATTATTTAAAGTTTGTATCAATCAAATTCGACCATTTTTTTAGAAACGATAAAAGTATATTTTTAATTTTGAAATTAACAAAATAAAAATAAAATATATAATTGCATATAAATGTTAAACCCGTCTGTTGAAATGAATCTCCACATTTATTTATCTCATAAAGAAATGAGGGGTGGCACAAGAGTCACAATGTGGTCAAACAGAGTTTATGGACCCCACATTTAGGTTATCTCACTCAATTATCACTTAACCTTATCCATACCCAAAAAGGAATCAATTCTAAGAAAATATTACTCTCCGTTTCTTTTCAGTTATCATAACTTTTTTTTTATAGTCAAATAATATAAATTTTGATAAATATTTGAAGAAGTACTTTTTTCATAATATTGATATAAAAAATGTTGAAATTTATAATACTTTCATAATTTTTTCTCTTGATTCTTCTCTTAGAATTTTTTTTCGAATGTAGAAAGATTTTGACCGCTTTAACATTTATTTGATCTCCATGTAAAAAGAATTTTGTGGATCATCTTGAAGCATTTGGCTAGCAAAAAGAGTTCGATCATATTTTGAGATATAATCTTTATAAATATGCTATGAATTTAAAAAGTATTTGAAATGCCTCTTGAATTTTTTAATATTAGCTTATATTGACATAAATTAAATTTTAAGATAAAGTAATCCTTAAAAAGTCTAAGCGAAACAAAGTTCATGTAATAGTCTCATAAACATTTGAGATCCAGGTTATTGGAGGTTGGATTGATGTCTGCTATTATTATACAAAAAATGTATACAAAGAATTGTAGTACTAACATATATTATTATTACTACTTACTTTATCCATGTCATCGTCAACGTGTGTGCTTTCTAAAATTAATATAGAATTAGAGGATATTTTTGTCATTTAATAATTTTCTACTTTATTATTTCATTTATTTATTTTAATAAATAAAGATAAATTTATTATTTTCATTCCAATACTATTTTCATCACTAAATAGCTATATAAAGTAATATTATAGTCAAATTTAAAATTTCAAAATATAATTAATAAATTAATTTAATAAAGTTGATTTATATTATAAAAATAAATAGTATAACTTTTTTTGAGTAATTATTTTTGATAGAGTAAAATAAAACTCAATTTGCAGAAAAAAGATATAAAGAATAATTTAGTTAAATAGCTTTAATAATTAATTTTATTAAATATTTATAAGTAAGTGGGGTAGCATTACATGAGACGCTATAAAAAGAATTATATTATCAATACATATAAGTTCAAAACAATTTTTTTAACTCATGATAATTAGCACGACTTGAAAATAAAGCAATTCTTTTAAACTTAATTTTTAGATAATAATTTGGACCGAGAAAATTATCAAAAATATCTAGCATAGTATTATGAGATCTATGCACAATACAAGCTATCATATTCACCAACGTTTGAATTTTTAAAATTCAACATTTTGGCATTAACGAATATTTAGACCCGTTTCCAAGTAAAATTTGGGATTTTTTTTTGAAAAAAAGTGTTTATCTGTACAATTTGTTATTATATGATAAATACTTTTGACAAATAATCCAAATTTCCAAGTACAAGAAAAAATTAGTATTCGAGCAAAATTTCATTATTTGTGAGCTTTTAAAAAATTCAAATTCTACACCAATTTTTTGTCTTTTACAAATACACCCTCTATAGTTGTTTGTTGTATTACACAATTTTTTATGTGAGTGATGACATATTCAGTGAATATGAAAGTGATGATACAATTGTTGATGAAAATGACAAACAATCGGCTCAGGGTAACAAAATAATGGGCTTCGTCTACTTCACCATGTATGGAATGATGCTTGTTGCACTCACTCCGAATTATCACATTGCTCCAGTGTCATGGAAACTACTTGTTATTTGTTGCAGTGAAGATCCAATTGACTTGTTGCAAAAGTCATGAATCTTGTTACATTAACGTTTCTATCTTTCTATATAATATACATATATTATTAGTTTTGATAGTTTTTAAAACTTATAAGTATAAATCATATTTCTTTAAAAAGTGAAATATGTTCTCAAATACTTGATCAAACACATGGTGAAATTTCACCCAAATTTTTACTCATATAATATTTGTCAAAAATATTTAAAAATATTTAACCAAATACTAGCTTAATTTTGTTATTTAAGGATAGAGATTAAGTTGCTTAATTATTTGGTAGGTGGAAAAAATAAGATGAAAATGTAAGTAAGTTAATTGGAGGACCGTGTAAGCAAAAGAGATTGCTTTTTGCTCCCTTGTTTTGGGACAATTGCCTTTACGTGCATGGTAAGTGAGCTCTCTACCCTTCAAATTTATTGACCAACTCATCATGCTAGTTTTGGGTTCCTACTACAACTCATTATACTTTTTGACTGCCTGGAGTCTGGAGAGTTACTCGGATAATAAATATTCATCATTTTCAATTTTACGATTATAAGTTCAATCATCAAAAGAGCAAAAAGATGAAGGTTTTTAGGAAGGAGTAAAAAAAGGAAGATGTCCTACTTGTTATAGCCTAATGTGATTAATCAAGGACCTCGTTTGACCACAAAAATATTTTACTTCTTTTTCAGATTTTCTTATTTGAAAATTATTATTTAATCATGAAAATTTCAAATATAACTTGAAAACACCAAAACCTTATCTTCATTTTTTTTATTTTCATTATATTTTCTTTTACAAATTTATCCTATTTTTTTTTATAAAAATAATCCCAAAAAATTATTTCATGTTTAAATCATATTTTATGTTTTCATAAAAACTACATTCAAACAAACAACTATCATTTACAAAAACAATAACCAAACACAACTCATCTTCAACTCAAACTTTAAAAATTTCAAATAAAGTGAAAAAAATATTTGTAATAATATGTAATAGCTCGTATATAAGATCTAATCTATGACATTATGCGACTATCTATTTTGAGACAGTACTTTTTTAGAGCAAATTCGACCGTTGTTTGAGGTAAATTAGTCGAGTTAAATGATTTTGCTAGTTTAAAAAATTACAAGGTATAAATCATTTTTTTTTTTAAAATACATTCAAATTCTAAATATATTTTACAAAAAATATTACCAAACATAATTTCAACTCCAATTTTAAAAATTTCAAATGAAGTAAATATTCTTAGATTTTCATGACCAAACGTTCATTAATTATATACAAAACAACATATGTATTACACAATGAGTGCATTAAACTTGTAGACCCGCCCTAAATTAACTCAACTCTAACTAGGAACACTACATATTGATCCACCACTAATTGTGATAAGGTTCAAGATGTGGATTTGGTGGAATGCAAATCTCATTGTTTGTCACTTTTAGCATTAAGGTTGGTGGTGGTGGGGAGGAATGAATACTGCTTTATTATGCAATTAGCTACTTAATTGCATGCCAGTACTAGCTAGGCCATCCCTTTAGGTTTACTTATTAGCTTACACATTATACTAATTTTTTTTAAATCCATCTGGTGTTTGGTACTCGTATTAGAGCTCGATTAGGAGTGTAGCTATAGCCACCCTAGAATGTTCAACTGGACACCCTTCGTCGAAAAATTACGTTGTATATATATGTCAAATTCTACATTTAAATGATATATATTTAAAGTTGGACACCCTTGACAAAAGCTATGCCTTTGATGCAGTGGTAATGGGCGTCCATTTGAATGAAGGAGTTATGAGTTCGAACATCAAATAACACTATTCTTTTGTTTTATTTTGACTGCACACATCATTATTCTTGGACATCCTTAATAAAATTTATAGCTTCGTCACTAAGCTCGACTATTTCATATTCACGTCATGTAGGGTCCAATTCGGAGGGAAGCGCTCCCCCAACAAAGATTATTCAATATTCAGGTTTCAAACCTAAGACCTCTAATTAAAAGAAAAACAACCTCATCCACTGCACCACATCCTTTAATGACATTATATTATTGTTACTACATATCCTATAGTACTTGATGTAACTAAAAATAAATTGAATTTTGGCACCTAATTGAAGGGTTGGAGGAAGGAAAAAAGAGTAGGCAGTTTTCATTAACACTTGTTAATTTTTACACATTAATTTAGTGAGCTTTCTATGTGAAGAGATGTTAGGCGAGATATGGAATTTAATTAGTAAATTTTCTCTATTAATGAACTTTATTTTATATTATATATATATATATATATATATTAGCAGGACGTGATGGTGTATTTATAGTAATAATTTATGGGGAAAGAATGAAACAAGGAATAATGACGATTGTCGACATAAGAAGGGGAGGCATATAATCAGCCATTAAATATTTTGTGAAATATCAGACAAGCACTAATCTTTTTTTTTTTTTTTGAGCTTTTGGACCAAAACAGGGAAAGGATAGTTTCAGTGGTAGCTAAAGATTTTTTTGATTTACTTTAGAGAGTACTGAAAACACTTCTTAATTTGATATAAATTATTAGTTTTGTTTTTGAATTAGTGATATCCTTAAAAACACATTCTACTTGACTAACTAAATTTAGATACACTCTCGATCTACCATATGACATAGACACATAGCAAGTGGTCTCAAACTCTTGTAGGAGCATGAGACTCTTAAAAAAAGTCCGATAAAAGTATTGAAAACACCCTAAACTTGATGAGAATTCAGGAGTGTATTTTACTCATGTTATAAGATCGGGAGTGTGTTTAAGTTCAGTTAGTCAATTAAAGGGATATTCTTATGGTTGTTAATAGTTCAAGGATAGAACTAATAATTTATGTCAAGTTTAAGGGTGTTTTTAATACTCTTCTATTTACTTTTTGAATAAATTGGTTGTGGTTGGAAATACTTGAACATTGTTTACCGAAAAAATGATACAATTAAATTTGTATGAGAGTAAGAACACACATCTTAATTTAACTTATTAATTTTGATTTATTAGCAATTGAATATTGCGATAATAGTAAGTAAAGATAATAAATAAAACTAGTAATTAAAAAGAGTATTGTATGAAGCTTTTTAGCTTTGATAATAATTCTGAGTGTTGAATTCGAGAACGTTAACCTTAGGTCTGGGAACGATCTAGTGAAGTAAATAAGATAAGACAAAGACTTAATGAATAAGAAAAACTTATAAAACAAGAATGTAAATGTATTGTCGTTCTATTTCTTGGAATTAAAATGCCTTTACAAATGTAGGAAATTATTAAAAAATTATCAAAATGTGTTGATGTGCCTTAATTCAACTTAGCAGAGAACAGTTAGTTAGATATTTAGTTGATGATTTTGAAGCAGATCTGGACATGCAGTGGGAGAGATACAATGCGTTGGTCGTATCATGGATAACTGGTAATGTTAGCAAATCCTTACTGAATTTCGTATTTTAAGGAATTCTAAAGGACTCTTTCATATTGCATCGATGCTGAAAAAGATTGGACTATTTCCTACCGAGACAAAATAAACTCTTCAACGAATCCTCCTTTTTTCAACTAGTAGATCGTCTTTTCTTAAGGTTTCGTACTACTACTCAAGTGATACTGAATTCTGTTCAAGTCTGATGTATGTTTGATTTGGAAGGATTTGAAAGAGAAATTTCACGAAATTAGCATGTCAAGAGTTTTTCAATTACATAAGGAGATAGGTACTTTAACACAGGGAGTAATGTCTATTTCTGCCCATTTCTCTAAATTGAAAGATCTGTGGGATGAATATGATTCCATTGTTGGTCCTCCTTTTTGTGACTGTGATAAATCGAAGACCTATGTAAGCCAGTAGGAGAAACAAAGGTTGTTACAATTTCTGATGAGATTGAATGATGGATATAGTCAGCGTAGGAGTCAAATTTTGATGATGATCCACACACCAACACTTAATCAAGTATATACTATGATTATACAAGATGAAAGTCAGAAACATATTGTAAGTGGTAGTCATGGTGAATGTGATGTTCTAGAACCCACAACCTTATTCATAGCTCTGGAAGGAGGTGGAGGTGGATATAGGCCACCTCAAGGGCATCGAAGACTAGAGGATACAATGCAGTGTTTTGTGACTTTTGCAACATGAAGGTCCACTCTAGAGAACATTGCTTCAAGCTGTTGACATGTGATTACTGCAATATGAAAGGACACATCACAGAGAAATGCTACAAGTTGATAGGATACGCTGCAGATTTCAAGGGGAAAAATAAAGCTATGCTGGTACCAGGGGGAATGGATCAACTTCCACCTACTCCATATGGTAAACAATCACACCAACATTATCAGGTTTCATTGCATTAGAAAAATACAGGAATTCAACCACAACAGTCATTCTTTACTCCTGAACAATACAACCAGCTCATTGGAATGATAAATAAGACCACTATAAGTGAGCTTAGTGCTAATCTAGCAGCTAAGACTCTTGTCTTACACACATCATTAGATAAACCTAAATGAATTGTAGATACATGGGCTACTAATCATATGATTGGTAATCATAATTTGTTGAAACATGGTTCATTAGTAGGAAATATTGGGACAGTGCTTCCCAATGGTGATTCAGCTGCAGTGTCACAAGTAGGGGACTATCAACTATCAGGAGGTGCTTTAATTAAGAATGTGTTGTGTGTTCTAGAGTTTAAGTTCAATCTTTTGTCTGTTTCCAAATGACTAGAGAACTAAACTGTTGTGCGCTATTTTTTCTTTTCAGGATCTCCTCACTAGGAAAGTGAGGGAGATTGGTAGAGAGGAAGATGGATTGGATTGTATGTACTTGATTCACATAGATGAGGTGGTACATGAGTCACACAGTCTATGACAGTGAGAGAAAGTCCTGACATTGAGCTTTGGCATCAAAGGATAGGGCATGTGTATTTGAATGTTTTTGAACGTAGACACAATTTTACAGAGGCTAAAAGAGAAAGAAGAAGAATAAATTCATTTATGAGCTCAAAGGGCTAACTTGTACAATGATAGGAACATGTACTTATAGTTGTTTTCTGTAACTAACTATTGATAGAATCAGTTATAACAACTTTTAAGGGAAAATACTATACTACCCTTAATCATCCTAACCACCTTTTAACTATTTAACAACCAACTAATCTGATGAAGTCTCATTACTCCCCTTCAAGCTAGGAGGGGAAAAAATGTTCAACACTCCTAGCTTGGATAACAAATACTCGTGTTGACTTCTGGACAGCCCCTTTGTCAAAATATCTGCTGGTTGTTCTTGTGTTGGTATATAATTCACTTTGATTGAACCTTGTTGTATTCTTTCCCTTATGAAGTGACAATCTATTTCTATATGTTTTGTCCTTTCATGATAGACTGGATTTGCAGCTATTTGTATTGCTGCTTTACTGTCACTGTATACTTGTATTGGCAGCTGCACTTCAACTCTTACTTCCTTTAACATCCCAAGTAACCATACTAACTCTAACACAGTAGATGCAAGGCTTCTATACTCGGCTTCAGCAGAACTTTTGGAGACTGTGGTTTGCTTCTTAGCTTTCCATGACACTAAAGAGTTGCCTATCTTGATCATGTATCCTGTAACAGACCTCCTGGTAAGTGGACAAGAAGCCCAGTCTGCATCACAACATGCAGTAACCAATTCATTAGAAGAACTAGTCATTAGCAGACCCTGTCCAGGCTGTTTCTTGAGATATCTAACCACCCTTAAAGCTGCATCCATATGTGACTTCTTTGGATGCTGTAGGAACTGACTTAGAGTCTGAGTGCTAAATGATATATCTGGCCTTGTCATGTTAAGATATAGCAGTTTCCCAATTAGCTTTTGATATGATGTTTGATCCACCAACTGATCTTCAGAATTCTTCTTGTCCCTTATTTGCTCATCATACTGTTTTGATGTTAGCTTGACATTAACATCAATGAGAGTTTCTGCAGGCTTTGCTGCTGACATTCCTACTTCATCTATAAGCTCCAAGGTATACTTTCTCTGATGCATAAGTATGCCTTTTTCTGTCCTAGTGAACTCAATGCCTAGAAAGTACTTTAGTTCACCTAGATCCTTCATTTTGAAACACTTTTGTAAAGCTTGCTTTGTCTCTTCAATCAATTTAAAACTGCTTCCAGTAACCAACATATCATCTACATACACAAGTACAATGACTATACCAGCTTCTGAATCTTGAGTAAACAAGGAATATTCATACTGACTTTGTCTGAACTTGAGAGCAAAAAGAGCTTCAGTCAACTTGTGATTCCATTGTCTTGGTGCTTGTTTGAGACCATATAGTGACTTTGTCAGTCTACAAACCTTCTCCCCTTGACTGACAAAATCTTGTGGGAGTTGCATATAGATTTCATCCTCTAAATCACCTTGAAGAAAAGCATTAAAGACATCCATATGATGAATATGCCATTTTTTGGAAGCTGCAAGAGAGACTATAGATCTCACTGTGACCATCTTAACCACATGTGAGAAAGTCTCCTTATAATCTATACCTTCTTGTTGACTATAGCCTTTAGCCACCAACCTTGCCTTAAATCTCTCTATTTCACCAGTAGCCTTATACTTAATCTTATACACCCATCTGCAGCCTATATGTTTCTTTCCTTGTGGAAGATCAGTAATCACCCAAGTATTGTTGCTTTCTAATGCCTGAATTTCCAGTTGCATAGCATCTATCCACCTTTGATCTGTCACAGCTTCAGAATATGTACTAGGTTCTTTCAGTGAGGAAGAAGCAGCAATATAACACTGATAAGAGGACGAGAGATGATTATAGCTCACATAATTTCCCATAGGATACTTCACTGCGTTTTGTATAACAAAATCTGTCATCCAAGCAGGAGACTGCTTAGTTCTAGTGGACCTTCTGATATCAGTTGATACAACAACCTGTTGACCCTCTTGACTAGAATCCATAAGAGTGTCAGTACCAGAAGAAGAACTACTTGAGCTTGGTTCTGCTAAAGGATCACATACGATAGTTATGTTATCATCTGAAATCTCAGACATATGCTGGACATGTTCTTTATCTCCAAGTTGTTCAAGTTCCTGATTGGCAAGGCCAGGTTCATGACCTTCATGCTCAGGATGATAAGACACATAAGCTGGCTGAGACAACTCTTGAAAAGTTACATATGAACCTCCTTGTAATATATCTGTGAATAACTGGTGTCTTCCAGAGTGTTTGTCATGTGAAAAAGGAAACATGTCCTCCCTAAACATAACATCTCTGCTTACAAAAAAAACTTTGGTGGTAAGATCCAGAAGAATGTACCCTTTTTGTGTTGCTGAATACCCCATATGAATAGCTGACCTGGCTCTAGGCATTAGTTTATCATGTTCAGTAAGACTTTTGGCAAAGCATAGACAACCAATAGTCTTAAAATGTGACAATAATGGTTTGCTACCATATAATCTCTCATAGGGAGTTTGAAAATTAAGTACACTGCTAGGGATTCTGTTGATAATGTAGGCTGCTGCTAATACACAATGCCCCCAGTACTTGATAGGAATTTTTGCCTGAAATCTAAGTGCTCTTGTAACTTCAAGTAGATGTCTGTGTTTTCTTTCAGCCACCCCATTCTGTTGGGATGTATATGGACAAGATCTCTGATGTATAATACCTAACTTTTGAAACATGCTTTCACAAGTAGAGTTTACAAACTCAGTGCCATTATCAGACCTTATTGTCTTAACAGTCTTGGCAAATTGATTATGAACATATTGCACAAACATTTGTAAGGAAGCACAAACATCATATTTATGTTTAAGAAGAAACAACCAAGTCATTCTTGAGAAATCATCCACTATAGTAAGAAAATACTTGTTTCCATCAAAAGTAGTTGTATTATATGGACCCCAAAGGTCTACATGAATCAATTCAAAACATTCACAACTCTTGATACTACTAGTAGGAAAACTAAGTCTAGTTTGCTTGGCATAAGGACAAACTAAACACTTAGACACCTTACACTGACTTTCTTTATTCAGAGAAAACATTCTAGCAAGTACACCAGAAGAGACATGTCCTAGCCTTTGATGCCACAACTCCATATCTGTAGAAACTTGAGATACACTTAAAGCTATATCCCTTTGATTACTGACATGCTTTTGAGTATACAGAAAACCTGTTTCTTCACCAATTTGCTTCACCTTTCCACTGTAACGCTCCTGGAAAACACAACAGTTAGGGAAGAAAGTAACTGAGCAGCCTAGCTCTTTTGTTAATTTGCTGACAGACATCAAATTGTACTGGAATTCAGGTAGATACAACACATTGGAAATAATACCATTATCTCCTAATGCACATGAACTACATGTGTCACTTGAGTACTGTTTCCATTAGGTAAGTACACAACCTTAGGAACTTCTAATTTTGAAACAGTGCCTTTGATAAACATATCTAAATCAGATACCATATGATTGGTAGCACCAGTATCTACAATCCACACTCTGTTAAGACCAAGAACATGTAATGATTTACCTGCAGTGTGAGCAGCAACATGTGTAGCATTACAATCCAAAGAGACAATATATGTCTTGTGCTGAAAACCTTTGAGAATGTGATCATATTGATCCTTTGTGAAAGTGCAACCCTTCAACAGCTGCTTCACCTCCAGTTCAGCTTGACTCACCAACTTAGAAGAACTGGAAGGACCTGGTACATCATGATCACTCTGAGAGCTATCGGGTCTTTTCCCCCATCCTGGTACCTGCACATTAGTATTCATACCATAGGAGAAGTGAGCCTGATCAGAATTGACATCTGATACAGTACCTTGTGGCTTCCTTTTTGACTTGAAGTT
Source organism: Solanum piurae (assembly GCA_029582685.1). Lineage (NCBI taxonomy): Eukaryota > Viridiplantae > Streptophyta > Magnoliopsida > Solanales > Solanaceae > Solanum > Solanum piurae. The sequence goes on along the minus strand of JAJOOO010006771.1, from coordinate 4,802 downwards.
AGGTGGATACCCTACAATTTTGTAGCAATACTCCTTGCTATGACCTTTACACTTACAAAAGTCACAAATCAAGACTGAGTTCCTCTTGAATCTCTGATTTACACCTGAGGTAGATGCAGATTTAGAATACATAGCCAAAGAGTCAGCACCAACTGTGTTCATTCCCATGTTGTTGTTGTGAGACATTACTGCCTTTTGGCTTTCATCTCCCACTATCATAGCATAAGCATGATTAATAGTAGGTAGAGGATTTAGCATCAAAATCTGACTTCTGGCTTGTTGATAGGACTCAGTTAACCCCATCAAAAACTGATACAACTTCTGCCTATTCATATGAGCTACAAATCCTTTCGATTTATCACAGTTGCAACAAGGTGCAGGCACTAAAATTTCAGACTCATCCCACAAAGTTTTAAGTCTTGTATAATACTTAGAAACTGAATTAGTACCTTGTTGCAATGTTACAATGTCTTTGTGAAGACTAAATGTTCTAGAGCCATCTACTCTATCAAATCTCTCTTTCAAGTCATTCCAAACTTGCAAAGCACTCGAAGCAAAAACAACACCACTAAGAAGACTCTTAGATACTGAGTTCATCAACCAAGACAACACAATGGCATTTACGCTCTCCCATTGCCCCCACGGTTCTTCACCATAAACTTCCTTCCTACAGGATCCATCCACCAATCCTATCTTATTTCTTCCCAATAGAGCTAGTGTAATAGATCGACTCCACAATGTGTAATTCTCAATGCCAAGTAATTGAAAAGATATAAGGCTAACACCACTCACATTAGTAGGACTAAGAAACAGAGGATGGTTGTAGTCAATACCTTGTGATGATAAGACTGTATTAGAAGGCAAAGTGAAGGAACCAACAATTTCTCCATTGTTGATACCTCGATCTTGTTCTTTAGCTACTTGATCTGGAGACATAGTAATCAAGCTTGTTGCAGAATAAGAATCAAACTCAGTTAATAACAGTTGTGAACTCCAATCTGCAGATCAACTGAGAATCTGATGAATCTGTGAATTGACAAAGCAACTCTCTGATTTTTCAACCTAAATCGCCTATCACAGTTTGTCACTGTGTATAGCTTTGATACCATGAACGTAGACACAATTTTACAGAGACATAAAGAAAAAGAAGAAGAAGAAATTCATTTATGAGCTCAAAGGGCTGCCTTGTACAATGATAGGAGCATGTACTTATAGTTGTTTTTCTGTAACTAACTATTGAGAGAGTCAGTTATAACAACTTTTAAGAGAAAAGACTATACTACCCTTAATCATCCTAACCACCTTTTAACTACTTAACAGCCAGCTAATCTGATGAAGTCTCATTAATAAGAATTAATTAAGTTTCTGCAATTGAGAACTCTTCAAAACAATATTCATATAAAATTAGTTAATCAATAGGTCAGAGTAACAGTTGAAAGAAAAAATTGGTCAGACAATTATAACAAATTAGTAAATTTTTAATTAGTTACAAAGACATCAAAACAAGCGAGGAGATTGTATTATACATATATATTACAAAAGAAGTTAGTATTACGAAGTCAAACCTCATGGTGCGATACTATTTTTGAAATATTTATCCAAGAAATTAATAATGACACTTTCTCTAGACAATAAATAAATCCAATTGAGAGTAATTGAGATGGGTGTTAATAGGATTTAAGTGTTATTGATTCCAACGAGCATAGAAAGAAAAATAAAATGAGAACTTCAAAATGGTAATAAAATTTCATGATGTTTTCTCGTACTTAGAACATGATGTTTGTTGAAGTTTGAGTGAAGAGCTAAAACCTATCTTCTTTTCTATCAGGTCAAATAACAAGAGGTTCTCTTCCAATTGATATCCTCCTATCTCAATTGATGGTGCTCTTGTTTGATCTTGTCCCACAAATGCTAAACACATAACATCCTTATTAACTTGTACCACTGAATTTGCTCCATAAATTCTCCAAAATGCACTCTTCTTGTGAAAAACAATATCGATCACAGGAACATCTGGTCCAACATTTGTGTTTCTGATATTTTTTGAACTAAAGCAAAGTCCAAATTGTTTCGTAGGAGGCTCTACGATTGTCACATTCTTAGGAAGTGCGTTGATGAAAGCAGTTTTAACAACATCGTATATGGTAGTGTGTAAGATTGTGAAAGGTGTCGTTGTGCTGATTCTTGTTCCACCAAGTCCTTGCTTAATTGATAACAATGTTTTATTTAATGGCACATTTTTTCCTGCTATTCGAATGGATGAAACTTTGACATGGTACTCTGAAAACTTTGAAGTGGTAAAGGTATTTTTGACTAGTGGGGTGTAGACAAGATTCTTGGAGATATCAATCATAGGATTGTAAACATAATATGGAGTAGAACCAATGAAAATAACTCCACTAGATCTGTAGTAGATGAGCTTAAGCAAATACCAAACTTATTGGTGAATCTTGAGTCTAATGAAGCAAGCTGATTAGGAATGGATATTGTACTATTGTGTCCAAAACCTGCAATTCCTGTGATTGAGATATAATATAATAAAAAAGTGCTCTCATTCAAAAGAACAAAATCTTTTAGATGATGATCAAAGTAGGCAATAGCTTACAAACTCAAACTGTCCGTCTAATAAATTTTGAGAGTCAACTAAATTTTTCTTTTGACCAAAATTTATTTATATGTGTCTTCTAGATATCTCAAGTGGTTAGTTATGGTAATTTATACTACCTTTTACGTAGTTTTGATCAAATCTATAAATTTTATTTTAAAAAGCTTAAAACTTCTCTAAATTCACGGTTAAAGTTTAGAAGTTTGAATCTCGAAATTCCAACTATGCCACATAAATTAAGACAGAAAGATCGAGTACTATTTTAATGAATAAGTAAAAAGTATGCTCTCTTTAGATCGATGAGACAGTCACACAGTTCAATACCTGTAACTCCTTTGGCGAGATGTGTCATTATAAAAGACTCAATGCAAGTGAAAATAAACTTTGGCTGAGAGACAAGGACGACTGGCTTTGAACCAATAGCCAACACATCCTCAGCAAGTTCTGCACCAGTATAAGTATCAATAATGGGATTTCCATCAAGAGTATGGCAAGTATTGTTGTTGCATCCGGGCCGCGGTTTAGATAGGCAGAAGTTTTCACAGTCATTAAACTCAGCCTTGGCAAAAGAACATTGTTTGGACTTACAAAGAACTGGTTTGTAAGTTGAGCTATTGTAACCACTTTCACAGTCCACCAATACGCTTGCACTGCCGAGGTGGACTGTGAAGTTTACGGGTATTAAAGGAGTTCTTTGCCCTATTACAGTAATGTATTGTAGGGTTGATGAGTCTTTGGTGACCGGAAGGATTAGGGTAGTAGGTAGTACGATAGATGAACATAGAGAAATAATATTGAGTAGTAGAAGAAATAAGAGGAAGAAAGTGTAGATGTTGGAAGATGAAGAAAATTTGAATGTCAACATGATAGGAGAAAGAGAGCAAATGATGTATAATAAGAATGATATAGAGTTGCCAATTTATAACAAAAAGTTTAAGTTAATTTATTTTCAAATTGAGAAAGGCATCTTTCATACTAAAAAAAGATATAAAATTACAATTGAGGGAGTATAATATAAGGAAAATATGACTCAATTTTGTTTGAATTTTTTTGTTTATTCTGTTTGACATTGAGTGTGAAACTCTATAATGGCTCCATGTTTTTTTGTTAACATAATTAACTATGTGGAAAATGTGACCCAACTTTGATTTGATTTGATTTTTTTTGGTTTATAGCGGTTGACTTATAATGGCTCCATATTGACTTTGAATTAAATCTAGTCAGCATGATGCAAATGAAAAATATGGAATTTACATGCACATGGCTAAGTTGACTTATTTGAATAGTGAGAACACTTATGTATACTTCTCATCTTGGTTTTCAAACGTCAGATTAACATCTTAATAATCATATTATTCATGTTCAAAGTTCAGAAAAAATAGGTGTGGAGTCATGATTAAAATTAAAATTAATAGGTTTAATATTTATGTTACTAGCTACTATTATTTTCATATATATAGACTAATTTTTAAATTTGGGTTCAGAATTTTGACATTTTAATCATTTGACACTCCTAATTCATCGTTTAGTGGTTAATTCCTAATGCTTTAACGTTTTTCAACTACTTACTATTTCCTTTTTAATTTATAATTTCACAACAATTATCAAAATATTACAAGTGACTTATAATTTAAATTTGCAATTAATGCTATGCACAATTCATTTGTTTGTATCCCTCTATCTCTTTCTACTCTGATTATATTTGAATAGGACAAGTCAATGCGAAAAGTCTAGTTTTCTAGTCTACTTTAATAAATACCAACTATTTTGGATCTATGTGTGTGCATGTGATGTAATTTGTGAGGATAGAGAGTTTATTTTTAAGGTATTCGAATTTCTACGAACTGAATAATTCAAATACTTTGGATGTATGTTTGTGCATGTGACCTGCACTAATGGTTTTTGACATAATAATAGGATAATCCTTTCACCATTCCTTTTCTTTCTTCGTTTGAACGATATTATGATCTCTGGATAGGCAATATCTATATATTGAGTCAATGTTCATCGATTCTTGACTTCTTAAATGGCTAATAAAATAATGTCACTTGGCCTCTTGGCTATTATAGTATACTTAATATATATATTCTATATTTATCCATCTATCTGTAGTACTTTGAGCAAAAAACAAAGAGAGAGAGATAAAACCTATACAATTACAAGCGTGTAATTTCTCATCTTTGTCTTCCATCTGAAA
>JAJOOO010006770.1:0-16647 GCA_029582685.1 Solanum piurae | reverse complement strand
AGATCCGGCTATCATCAGCTCAGAGTCAGAGATAGTAACATTCCGAAGACAACTATAAGAACTCGGTATGATCATTATGAATTTGTAGTTATGTCTTTTGGACTAAAAAATGCTCCTGCAACTTTCATGGATTTAATGAACATGGTGTTCAAATAGTATTTGGACTTCTTCGTCATTATCTTTATTGATGATATCCTTATTTATTCTCGAAATGATGAGGAGCATGTGACTCATCTGAGAGTTGTTCTGCAAACTTTCAAAGATTTCCAGTTATTCGCTAAGTTTAGCAAATGTGAATTCTAGTTACATTATATTGCTTTCCTTGGTCATGTGGTATCCAACGAAGGGATTTGAGTGGATTCTCAAAAAATTAAGGCAGTATAACACTGGCCTAGACCCACCTCCCCAAAAGATATCAGAAGTTTCTTGGGTTTGGCCGGGTATTACAGAAGGTTTGTTGAAGGATTTTCATCTATAGCTTCCCCATTGACCAAGTTGACTCAGAAAAAGGTCAATTTTAAATGGTCAGATGAGTGTGAGAAAAGCTTCTCAGAACTGAATACTAGGTTGACTACAACTCCCGTCTTGACTCTTCCAGATGGCTCAAACAGTGATGTGATTTATTGTGATGCATCCAGGGTCGGCCTAGGTTTTGTGTTGATGCAGCGAGGTAAGGTCATAGCTTATGCTTCTAGACAGCTTAAGGTCCATGAGAAGAACTACCGAACTCATGACCCCGAGCATTTAGCCGTAGTATTTGCCCTAAATATTAGGAGATACTACTTGTATGGTGTTCACGTTGATGTGTTCACAAATCATAAGGGCCTCCGGTATGTGTTCACCCAGAAAGAGTTGAATCTTCGTCAGAGGAGATGGCTTGAATTCGTCAAAGACTATGACATGAATGTGCTTTACAATCCTGTTAAGGACAACATAGTGGCTGATGATCTCAGTAGGTTGTCTATAGGTTGTGTATCACATATTGAGGAAGAAAGGAAAGAGTTATCAAAAGATGTTCACCGGCTTGATCGTTTAGGAGTTTGCCTTACGGACACATCAGATAGTTAGGTGATAGTTCAGAATAGATCAGAATCTTCATTGGTAGCGGAGGTTAAGGAAAAACAAGATAGTGACACTATATTACTTCAGTTGAAAGGTGCAGTTCATCAGCAGAAATTTGAGGTTTTCTCCCAAGGGGGAGATGGTGTGCTTCGTTACCAGGGTCGCTTATGTGTTCCTAATGTGAGTGAGTTGAGGCAGTAGATTCTTACAGAAGCTCATAACTCCAGGTATTCCATTCATCTAGGTGCCACTAAGATGTACTATGATATACGGGAAGTCTTTTGGTGGAACTGTATGAAGAGGGACATAGCAGATTATGTAACTAAGGTTCTAACTATCAGCATGTTAAGGTAGAACTTTAGAAATCAGGAGGTATGACTCAAGATATTAACATTCCTACATGAAAGGGGGAATTGATAAACATGGACTTCATCACGGGTTTACCTCGTACTCGCAGACAACACGACTCCATTAGGGTGATAGTGGACAGAGTTACTAAGTTCGATCACTTCTTGGTTGTTAAGACTATAGATTCAACGGAGTACTACGCCAAACTCTACATTCATGAGATAGTAAGGTTACATGGTGTTCCTTTGTCTATCATCTCAGATAGAGGTCCTCGGTTTACCTCTCATTTCTGGAAATCATTTCAGAAAGGTCTTGGTACTGAGGTAAATCTCAGTACATCATTTCATTCACATATGGATGGTCAGGTAGAACATACCATTCAGACCTTAGAGGATATGTTGACAGCTTGCGTGATCAATTTCAAGGGTAGTTGGGATGATCACCTACCTCTTATATAGTCCGCCTACAATAATAGTTTCCATTCTAGTATTCAGATTACCCCGTATGAGGCACTATATAGGCATAGATGCAGGTCCCTAATTGGTTGGTTTCAAGTAGGTGAAACAACATTGATTGGGAAAGATTCGGTTCATGAAGCTGTGGAAAAAGGTCATCTCATCAGAGTAGTCAAAAGTCCTATGCAGATGTGAGGAGAATGGACTTAGAGTTTGAAATTAATAATTTCGTTTTCCTGAAAATGTCACCTATGAAGGGGGTGATGAGATTTGGCAAGAAAGGGAAGCTCAGTCCTGGATATGTAGGTCCTTATAAAATCCATAAAAAGGTTGGTAATGTAGTATAAGAGTTGGAGTTGCCAGTAGAACTAGCAGTGGTTCATCCAGTTTTTCACATTTCCTTGTTGAAGAAGTGTGTGGGTGATTCGGCATCAATAGTACCATTAGAGAGTGTGGTTGTGAAGGATAGTCTCACTTATGAAGAGGTGCCAGTAGAGATTCTTGAGAGTCAGGTTCGTAGGTTGAGAAACAAAGAAGTTGCTTAAGTGAAGGTTTTATGGAAGAGTCAATCCGTAGAGGGATCTACTTGGGAAGCAGCCATAAAAGCCAAGTATCCTCATCTATTTCCTTCTGATTCCATTTCAGCTTAAGGTAATAGTTCTTCTCACGTCTCTCAGTTTACTCTTGTGAAAAATCAGTCTCAATATCTTGTTCCCTCAGTTATTCTTGCATTTCAGCATATTTGCATGTCTTCGAACTCAGTTAAGTTAGATATATGTTTCTAGTACTTAGTGGAAGAGATTGTAGCTCCTTGCCTACATACTCAGCTTGTTTAGACTTCATTCAAGGATGAATGTTCCCAAGGGGGAGATAATGTAACACCTCGGACCTAAAAATGAAGAAAATACTAGTTTTCAGAAAAACTGGTGCCAGTACCGATGGAACCACCCACGGACCGTAGGTGGAGTTCCGTCTTTAAGGCCCATATATTGATGGTCTTTGATCCCACCCACGATCGACCAGTCCGGTCCGTGGTTAGCCCTACGGGCTGTAGGTTTGACCGTAGGTGAAGGTCAACACCCAATTTGAGGGAATTGGCTGTTGGGGCAGCTTCAAATAGTATGTGGAATTTCACTAGTGGGTTCCTTTCATCAACTAGGTCCCTAGAATTCAGTCAGTTCCTTGATTTTCTATATATTGTTTAGACTTAGGGTTTCTAAAACCTTGGGTATTTACTATGACTTAGATGTTGTAGTATCCTAAATTGAAATATCATGTTTCTTGGAAAGTTTGTTTATTTCCTTTCATGAAACTCAGAGTTGTGTAGATTCTCTTTGTTCGTAAATTACACTTGCTAGGTCAGTTAACCAGATAATCATGATCCAGTTTTGAATGTTACATTATTAGTATATAAGTGTTGCATTCCCATATTTGCATGTCAGTATTTTGAGGTATTCAATATGTCAACATTTCAGTAACATTTCCAAATAAGTTCATAAGGAGTTTCTGAGTATAATCTCTTTTAAGAGAACCTTTTGAGTAATAATCTCAAAGTTTGAGGGTGTGGAAATATTTTTAAACATATGAGCATGAGTTATATTATTAGGAGTAGTATTGAGCATCAATATGGGGACGAGTTCAGACAACTCAAAGTCCTCATAAACTAAGTATGCCTACGTGGGTAAAAAGGGTTACACTTTTTAGATGATTCCTTATTGAGTTTAAAGCATAGCTTAATGGATCCACTTAGTTGAGGATGTCTTATACTCTGGCAAGGGATAGGACAGTTCTGGCAGCGTGGGCGAGACGATGTATCATCACCTAGCTCATAGTGATGGTTGTCAGTTAGAGAATCTCCCAAATAAGAGTAAAAGAGTATTATTGTATTTTTAAATACATTGAATTATCATCTACTATTTTGAAAGCTTTCTGTATAATGCATTTTTATTGTTGCTTTTATATTGAAGTGAGTTAAGCATTTCTAAGTTGAGTATCTTAAGTATCTTTTAGTAGTCTTGAGTTGAGTTGAGTTGAGTTGTGATGAGGTGAGTATGTTTTTCCTTTTTATCAGTTCAAGCTTGTGTCTGTGTTTTAGATTTTCCCTTGCATGCTCGTACATTCAATTTACTGACGTCATTTGGCCTGCATCTTTTATGATGCAGATGCAGGAAATCAGGGTCATCAATAAGTGCCCCGTTGATACCACTTGCAGTCCCAAAATCATTTGGTGAGCCTCCTTGCTTCTGGATGATCCCTCATTTATTTCTATAATTTCAGTTTTGTTAGAATAATCGAGGGTCTTGTCCCGACATCCCTCATAGTATTAGAGGCTTTACATACAGTAGTAGTTGAGGAGTCTTTTCCATTTTCATTTTGTTAATGTTTAAGACTTGGGTTTCCTGTGTGGCCAGTTTGAATATTTTTAAATGTTCTAACTTAATCATCTTGAGACTTGAGTTTTGAGTTCTTATATTTATGAGTAAGTCTTTCACTGAGTATTGAGCAAGGCAAGGGTTCTCTTGGGAACCAGCAATAGTTCTTGAGTGCCAATTCCCCCCAGGTTGTAGGCTCGAGGCGTGACAAACTTGATATCAGAGCACCGAGTTCAAGAGTCATAAGGTTTCTACGAAGTTGTGTCTGTAGAGTCTTAGTTATCGGTGTGAAGCGCACCACATCTATAATTCGGACGCTGCAACTTTTAGGAACTATATCACTTCTTTCATATTTTTTCATGCGATAGAGTTCAACTCTGTAGAAGTTTGTTTCTAATTCGTGCTCGCACGTATCTTTCAGATCTTGCTTCCACAAAGAGTTGTTCGAGGTCGTCCAACTATGAGGAATGTTGATCCTCAGGATCAAGGGGTCCCCAATGCACCAGAAGTGCAACCCCAAGGAGATGTCACTAATGCTGAGTTTCAAGATGCTATTCGGATGTTGAGTCAACTTGTGACCAACCAATATGGGCAACAAAGATGGAATCGACAAAATTTGGCTGATTCATCCAGGATCCGTGAGTTCTTAAGAATGAATCCTCCATACTTTACCAGTTCAAGTGTCACTGAGGATCCGAAAAACTTTATGGAAGAACTATAGAAAGTGTTTGAGGTGATGCATATTGCAGATGCTGAGCATGTGGAACTAGTTGCATACCAACTGAAGGGTGTTGCTAGAGTCTAGTACGACCAATGGAAGAAGAGTAGAGCTGAAGGGGCACGAATTGTGTTTTGGTCTGTGTTCGAAGACCCCATCATGGGGCGTTTCTTTCCTTGTGAACTGAAGAGGCAAAGGTAAGAGAATTCCTCACTCTTAAGCAGGAATCCATGAGTGTGCATGAGTATAGCCTCAAGTTCACTTATTTGTCGCGCTATGCTACGGAGATGGTTGCTGACATGAGGAGTAAGATGAGTCTGCCTGTATTTGGGTTGTGACACTTGTAAAGTAAGAAGGGCAAGTCAGCTATGCTGATAGGAGACATGGACATAGAAAGGTTGATGATCCATGTGCAATAGGTTGAGCAGGATAAGCTGAGAGAAAAAAAAGAGTTCAGGAACAAGAAGGCTACGACAACGGGAAATGAGTGTGGGAAGCAGAATAGTAATGTGAACCAGTCACCTTTTCAACAAAAGCCAAATGGACCTGCTTCATCATCTTCTAGTGCACCCTCACCAAGGAACAAAGGTGAGTTTAAGAATCAGAATTCTCAAAACTTCAGAGCTAGACCTGCACAATCTCAAGGTAGTGTGGCATAAGGAGGAAATTGGATGCATGCATCTGCTAAGTGTGTCGTGATGGCTCCACTTATTGTTTCAATTGTGGTCAAGCAGGTCACTTCACGAGAGAGTGCCCTAAGAACAGGTAGGGTAATTTTAATGGGGTCAATAGAGCCCAATCTTCTTCGGTTGCTCCGCCAGATATAGCCACCTCTAGAGGAGCTACTTTAGGGACAAATAAAGGAGTAAACTGTGTGTATGCTATCACCAGTCGCCAAGAGCAAGAGAATTTGCTTGATGTTGTCATTCTTATGATCAAAGTCTTTACGTTTGATGTATATGCATTTCTTGATCCAAATGCGAGTCTATCTTTTGTGACTCCATATATTTCTATGAGATTTGATATCTTTCATGAGCAACTTCTTAAGCCCTTCAGTGTTTCCACACCTGATTGTGAGTCTATTCTAGCTGAGAGAGTTTATCGTGATTGTACCATTTCACTCAATCACAAGGACACCATATGGTGGACTTTTATGTTATTCTAGGTATCGACTGGCTTCATGCTTGCTATGCCTCATTTGATTGTAGAACTCGAGTAGTTAACTTCATGTTTCCTAATGAGCCAGTTATTGAATGGAGGAGTAGTTTAGCAGTCCCTAAGTATCACTTTATTTCGTACCTTAAGGCTAGAAAGTTAGTTTCCAAGGGATATATCTATCACTTAGTCCAATTTAATGACTCTAGTATTGAGACATCACCTATTCAGTCAGTTTCAGTTGTGAGTGAGTTTCCAGAGGTCTTTCCAGATGATCTTCCCAAAGTTCCTCCTGAGAGAGAAATAGACTTCAGCATAGATTTTCTTCCAGATACTCGTCCTATCTCTATTCCCCCATTTAGAATGGCTCCAGCTGAGTTGAAAGAGTTAAAATAGCAGTTGAAAGACCTTCTTGATAAAGGCTTCAATCGACCAAGTCACCTTGGGGTGCTTCGATATTATTTGTGATGAAGAGAGATGGTTTCCTTAGGATTTTTATTTATTACTGCCAATTGAACAAGGTTATTATCAAGAATAAGTATCCCTATCCGAGAATTGATGATCTTTTTTATCAACTTCAGGGTGCTACTTGCTTTTCTAAGATAGACCTATCTGGCTATCATCAGTTGAGGGTAAGAGAGAGTGATATTCCAAAGACAGCTTCAGGATCCGCTATGGTCATTATGAGTTTTTTGTCATGTCTTTTGGTTTGAATAATGCTCCTGCAGTGTTCATGGACCTTACGAACAAAGTGTTTAAGCCCTATGTTGATATGTTTGTTATCTTATTCATTGATGACATTCTTATTTATTCGATGAATGAGGAAGATCATGCTAGTCATCTCAGAGTATTTCTCCATACTCTAATGGATAAGGAGTTGTATACCAAATTTTCCAAGTGTGAGTTTTGTCTTGAGTCAGTGGCGTTCTTAGGCCATATTGTTTCTAGTGAAGGGATTCGATTTGATACTCAAAAAAATTGAGGTAGTGCAGAACTGGCCTAGACCCACATCTACAATGGATATTAGAAGTTTCTTTGTATTGGCCGGTTATTATAGGAGATTTATCGAGGGGTTCTCATCTATTTCAACCCTGGTGACTAAGTTGACTTAGAAGACAATAAAGTTTCAATGGTTTGAATCTTGTGAGAAGAGCTTTCTGGAATTGAAAACTAGGTTGACTACTGCCCAGTGTTGACCTTACCATAAGGTACAAAAGGCTTTATTGTGTATTATGATGCGTCCAAAGTTTAACTAGGTTATGTATTGGTGTAGAATTGCAAGGTCATAGCTTATGCCTCCAGACAACTTAAGATCCACGATAAGAATTACCCAACCCATGATCTAGAGTTGGCTGTTGTAGTGTTTGCTTTAAAAATATGGCATCACTATCTTTATGGTGTTCATGTAGATGTGTTCACCGATCACAAGAATCTCCAGTATGTATTCAGTTAGAAAAAGATTAATCTCAGACAGAGAAGGTGGTTGGAGTTACTCTAGGATTATGGCATGAGTATTTTATATCCCCTAGGTAAGGCTAATGTTGTTGCTAATGCTTTGAGCAGGTTGTCTATGGGTAGTATCGCCCATGTTGAGGATGGAAAGAATTAGAAAAATATGTGCACAAACTTGCAGGATTGGGAGTCTAGTTAATGGATTCCAATAAAGGCGGAGTGGTGGTGATGAATGGGGCTGAATCATCACTAGTATCTGAAATGAAAGAGAAATAAGACCAGGACCCGGTTTTTCTTGAATTGAAGGCAAATGTTCATAAACACAAAGTGATGACTTTTGAAGAAGAGGAAATGGTGTGTTGAGGTATCAAGGTAGATTGAGTGTACCAAAGGTGGATGAACTCCAAGAGAGGATCATATAGGAAGCTCATAGTTGTAGATACTCTATCCATCCTGGTTCCACAGAGATATATCATGACTTGAGAGACGTATATTGGTGGAGTAGCATGAAGAGGTGTATTGCAGAGTTTGTTGCTAAGTGACCGAATTGCCAACAAGTCAAGGTAGAGCACGAAAGGCCCGGTGGTATGACTCAGAACATATATAGATATTTTGGAATGGAAGTGGGAGATGACCAATATTGATTTCATTACTGGTTTGTCGCGGTCTCACATGAAGCATGACTCCATTTGGGTGATTGTAGATAGGATAACTAAATCAGCCCATTTCTTGCTTGTAAAGACCACCGATACAGCAGAGGATTATGCCAGATTATATATCAAGAGATAGTCTGACTTCATGGAGTTCCTGTGTCTATCATTTCAGATAGAGGAACAAAATTCACCACGTAGTTTTGGAAGTCTTTCTAGAATGGTTTGAGTTCGAAGGTGAACCTTAGTACTGTTTTTCATCCTCAGACTGATGGTCAAGCAGAGCGTATGATTCAGACTTTAGAGTATATGTTGAGGGCTAGTGTGATCGACGTCAAGGGTAATTGAGATGATCATTTACCTCTCATTGTGTTTTTGTACAACAACAGTTATCACTCTAGCATCCAAATGGCTCCCTATGAGGCTCTTTATGGGAGAAGATGTAGATCTCATATTGGCTGGTTTGAGGTTGGTGAGGTTTGGTTGATAGGACCAGACTTGGCTCATCAAGATATGGAGAAGGTGAAGACTATTCAAGGAAGGTTGAAAACAGCGTAGAGTCGTCATAAATCCTATACAAATGTTAGGAGAAAAGACTTGGAGTTTGAGGTAGATGATTGGGTTTACTTGAAGGTTTCACCCATGAAGGTGTTATGATATTTGGTAAGAAGGGAAAACTCAGTCCTCGGTATAGTGGTCCTTACAGGATATCCAAAAGGATTAGCAATATAGCCTACGAGTTGAAAAAGTGTATGGGCAATCCTTCACTTATTATACCTACTAAAAATATTGGTATGAAGGACAACCTATCTTATGAGGAGATACCCGTTGAGATACTTGATCGTCAGGTTCGCAAGTTGAGGACAAAGAAGGTAGCATCAGTCAAGGTCTTATGGAGAAATCAGTTTTTTGAGAAAGCTACTTGGGAGGCCGAGGAGGATATGAAGAAGAGATACCCACATTTAATTTTATTCCGAATAAATTCCATACCAAGGAAATGACTTATTGTAAAACACTCTTTAAATTGATATCTTATGTTGTGTTAAATTGCATGTTGGGTGTTTGAGCTGGATGTTAGATGTTGACACCTTTAGTTCTAATTAGAGTAATCTCATTCGAGGACGAATGTTCCCAAGGGGGAGATATTGTAACACCTCAGTCTTAGAAAGAGCTAAACTAGATATAGCTAAATTGAAAATTGGGCAAGTTAGTCTTCAATTTGTGAGATTTAGGTCAACTTCAAATGGCCATACCTTTCAGTACAAGATGAGTTAGGTGGACAATAAGAAAAATAATGAAAGGTGTCTGGGTCCTCTTTCCAACGCCACCGATTTTTCTAAATTCCGAGTTCGGATGAGAGAGATACGCCTATTTAAGTACAGTCTGTCCAGTTAAGGAAAGTAATCCATTTTAAGGAGGGGTATTTTGGTCTTTTCCAAACCCCACTAGTCTAAACCGTTTTTCCACCTAAGTTAAGGGGTCTAATCAGATTGGGAAAATTGGGATTCATTCTAAATCGTTCAAGAAACTAGGGAAAACTTCAAGAGGAGAAAAAGGGAGAAAGTTCAAGTGTTCTTCGAATTTGAGGATTTTCGTTAAGGATTCAATTCCTTCGAGGTATGTAAGATTCCATAGTATTGGTTTCGTTCGCACTCATGCAAATCATGTAATATTTACCCATGAATTCATTCTTGATGTTGAATTGTTGAGTTCTTGAATTTATTTGGTAATGGAGAGTTGTTTTGAGTTCTTGATGCAAGAGTTTGCAAATGAGTTGAGTAAATTGTTAGTTCTTTGTGTGGGTTTCACTGAAAGTGTTCTGGGTTATGAGAATTTGTGAATTTTGACCATATATTTGTAGTGGGTATGAGTTGAATCGGGTTTTGGAGAAGAACAAAAGATTGGGCAAATAATTGCGCCCAGGTCCGCGACGGAGGCCTCTTAGATTTCCAGTACCCAGTCGAGTACTCCTCTCTGCATTGCGGAGAGGATACGGAGTCCTCTATCTCAAAAAATTATTTTTCCACCAAATATTTAATCCTTCTCGCCTCGCGCCTATGCTCTCCAAATTCGTGTCTTCACTCGTTTATTGTTATCAACTATCTAAACTCCATTAATCATTCACATATTCTATATATCCAAATCATAGTTCTTGAATTCACATTTCAAATTCAAGATACAGTTAAGAGTAAAGCTCAAGGTTGTTTTCTTGAGTCATTTTGAGAAGTCTTTTGCAAACTTTTTAAATTGTTTTAAGACGAACACTTGAGTATGAGGATGAGGAAAGTTGAGCTTCATATTTTCAAAATGAATATAAGTGAACGAAGTATTCCCAAGAGTAAATGTTTTACATTTAAAATGAGGAGGAAACCTTGATTTCCAAATGATCTCATGTAGGGTTTCTGACTATAACCTCTTTTAAGAGAACCTTTTGAGTAATAATCTCAAAGTTTGAGGGTGAGGAATTTTTTTAAAATATATGAGCATGAGTTATATTATTAGGAGTAGTATTGAGCACCGATATGGGGACGAGTTTAGACAACTCAAAGTCCTCATAAACCATGTATGTCAACATGGGTAAAAAGGGTCATACTTTTTAGATGATTCATTATTGCTTTTAAAGTATAGCTTAGTGGATCCACTTTGTTGAGGATGTATGATACTCCGGCAAGGTATAAGACAGTTCCGGCAGCGTGGGTGAGACGTTGTATCATCACATAGCTTATAGTGATGGTTGTCGGTTAGAGAATCTTCCAAATAAGAGTAAAAGTGTATTATTTTATTTTTAAATACATTGAGTTATTATTTGTTTTTTTAAAAGCTTTCTGTATAATGCATCTTTATTGTGCTTTTATATTAAACTGAATTGAGCATTTCTGAGTTGAGTATCTTTGAGTAGCCTTGAGTTGAGTTCAGTTGAGTTGAGATGAGGTGAGTATGTTCTTCCTTTCTATCGGCTCAAGATTATGTTTTTGTTTTAGATTTCCCCTTGCATGCTCGAACATTCAATGTACTAACGCCATTTGGCCTACATCTTTTATGATGCAGATACAGGAAATCAGGGTCATCAACAGGTGCCCCGTTGATACCACTTGTAGTCCCATAATCGCTTGGTGAGCCTCATTGCTTCCGGAGGATCTCCTATTTATTTCTATTATTTCAATTTTGTTCGGATGATCGGGGATCTTGTCCCGACATCACTCATAGTATTAGAGGCTTCATAGACAATAGTAGTTGAGGAGTCTTTTCCATTTTCATTTTGTTAATGTTTAAGACTTGAGTTTCCTCTTGTGGCCAGTTTGAATATTTTTAAATGTTCTAAGTTAATAATCTTGAGACTTGATTTAAATCGTTTTGTTATGAGTTGAGTTACTTTTGAGTTCTTATAATTATGAGTAAGTCTTCTGCTGAATATTGAGCCAGACCATGGGTTCGCTTGGGAACCAACAATGATTCTCGAGTGACAGTTACGTCCTGGGTGTAGGCTGGGGGTGTGGCAGTGTTACATCTAATTACATTGACAAAATTTTTATTAAAAATGTAATCATCGAGTTAATCGTCTCGAGAATAAAGATTCTATAATATGCAAGAAATTCTAGTCATTTTAAAGGAGAGTTAAAAATAAAAAATTTAGAGTGAGAAGTCTAAAAAAGAACAACTCCAAAAATAACTAGAGTTTTAATTCTAGAAAAATGAAGTTAGATACATTTTAGAAGAGATTAATAATACCCCGACTAGATATTTGCCTCATCACCTATAAATATAGGCGGTTCATTTGAGTAGTTGTGGTGCTCAAATAAGAAATGTTCAAGTGAAGAGTGAATGCTCAATGAAGCA
Source organism: Solanum piurae (assembly GCA_029582685.1). Lineage (NCBI taxonomy): Eukaryota > Viridiplantae > Streptophyta > Magnoliopsida > Solanales > Solanaceae > Solanum > Solanum piurae. The sequence continues at coordinate 4,598 of JAJOOO010006770.1, read as the reverse complement.
AACAAAATTGAGTCATCAGGTGAGAAATGTGAGAGCAATAAACAGGATTACTAGAATGTGAATGAAATAAATAATACATGTAGAGATTTGCAAGGCCAAAGTTGATCTTCATATTGAAATAATAAAATTTAAGTTGTGTGCAATCAATAGTACCGAAAAATGTTCAATTTATTATATAATTTCTGATGTGATCATTGTGATGTAAATGATGGATCAGCTAAAATTTGAAGAAAATCTCCATAGAGATTACCTCAAATCCAATTAAGTGCAATAAAAATGTATTTCATTAATGTTAATGTACCCAAAATATTATGCTAAATTGAGATGAGATTAATCCCATAAATAATTGATCTCACATATAACATTTAATTAATCAACCAAAATTTAATGGAATGCGATAATAAGTGAATTTGATACTAAAAAAAATTATAATCCCAAATAAAGAAAATAACGAAAGCATGCACTCTTCAAATGGAAAGAGAAAAATAAAATACCATTACTTGCAACAACCAAGTAATTTAAAACAAAATTGTCTCCACACAAAAAATGCAATTTTCACTCAAAGAAACAATTTGTAATAGCAAAGATCCCTTATGAGAGTTGTCACTTATAGTCTCGATAAAATTGGATCATCTTGTTGACAAATCATCAAAACAATTTGTTGTTCTTGGAAACATAATACTCGGAGTCGCTACCACCTGCATTGGTAGATTTAAGGTAAACTGTAAGATAATACATGTTTGACATTTCGTAAAAAATAACTCGTTGTCATATGAATTGGGTAGGTTAGCACACAGAGGTCCATGATTTTGCATCAACTCCTCCGCTTGTATTTTCCACTCGGTACAATGTTGTCTTCAACTTCATGAATATTATTTCTATGTTCCTCAGGATTAGGCACATCATTTGTTTCTTTATATAATTCTTCATTATCTCCATCAATATTATTTGTATCAACATCGTTAGCAATCATATTATCTCCATCATCTGATCCTTTTCTCGCTTTCTCTCTTTCTATTTTTCTCCTCAATACAAATTGCCACAAGTATTTCATAATTTCCTCATTTAGTGGCCTTTGTAGAAAAAGACATGCTCCTTCTTTCAAAGCCTTTTTTGCTAAGAGTTCATTGAATTCATCACATACAACTGCATAATTATTTCAAGAAGTTGACAATTAAAATTTAATTGTATTAAACACTATGTGAATAGTTAATTTCAAGCATATTCACTATAAAAGTTATGTTACAAAATAATAATTTATCATTTAATGAATAAAATAAGCATTAGCAACAAATAACTAATGTCACTAAACAACAAAAAATTCATTGCTATTCATATTTAACAGTGAATTGTACCAAATTCTTTTAGCTCTAAAGAATTTAATTACATATTAAAAGTAAATTTTGTTGCCGATTTTTATAGTGTATTTATAAACGTACCTGACTTTTCTCACAATAGATGTCATAAGTGGAAGAATATAATAAATACTTACATAGTGAAACTATATCCAAGGTCACAGCTTGAGCCAAGAGTTTAAAAGAATTCAGATTCGGTGAATGGACACTGATTATAATCACATCAATTTTTTTCTCTCCTTTAGAGAGCATTTCCATTGCTTCTAAAGATGTATGAACCATAGTAACTGCATCAATGCATCATAAAAGTCAAAACATAAAATTATATATATATATATATACACACATATACAAATTTCATCATAATTTTCAAGTTATATTGCACTCCTTAGGTTATGCAGTTGAACATATTAATCAACTTATATTGTACTAGATGTCAATCTTAGATATGTTTACTTAAAAAAATTATTTACAATATTATTTTGGATAAATAATTGGATCTATCTATGTTGAGAAGGAGAAGAAAAATAATATTATGATAAGAAAAAGTGTTATCATCATTATCTTTCAAGTTTGAAATTTATTTTGTAACATCTACATATATTTTTTTTAATATTAGGAAAATTGCCTATTGTTTAAACAAACTGAAATAGAGGAATAAATTGATTGATCATTAAAGTTGACCCAAAATAAACATAATATTTGACCAGTATTCATTAAAGTAGATTAAAAATTTATTCCTTTGAAATTAAAGGGGAAAAATTAAATAATTTAAAATTTAAGATTGACGCTCTATCAAAAGGATAAAATAATAGGTGTATACTGAAAAACTTTCTTAGAAGATGAAAGTTTTTTCTGTTGAGTTACAAAGGGAAAAAACACTCCTTTAAATTAAAAGGGAAAATTTTAATTTTAAAAGAAAAAAGGTCAAAAGTACCTTTTAACTATTTGAAATGGAACAAAAATATTCTTCGTTTGTGTTTTGGCTCAAAACTACCCCTCCGCCTATTTTTTTGGCTCATAAATACCCCTAAATTTAACTAATGCCACCAAGCACACCACACACAAAAATTGTCACGTGACCAGTTCACATCAACATCTACCATGGAACATCATGCAATTTAATACCCATTATCCCGTCCCATTTAAAATCCACCTCAAATTAACGAGTAAAAATAAGACCATATTCCTTGTTCTACCAGTCCTAAGACCAACAATACACCCACCTTTGGTTCAATTTTTCTCCATACATGTAAGAATACAATTTCAAACAAATTCACACAGTCTAAAAAATTTCATGAACACAACTGACATATACAATTTTCTCACCCAAAAATACACTCAACGCACAGAGTGAAATCCAAGAAAATTAAGAATTCACGCATGGCAGATTATAAACGGGGGAGGTCAGTGGTCATTAAGTTGGATATTTTTTATGGTCGATGTTCATGTGGACATCCACATGGTATTTTTTCATCTACTGTACTTGGTGGCACTCCTTTCAAGTGAGAGGTATTTGTGAGCTAAAACATAAAATGAGGGGTAGTTTTGAGCCAAACAACAAACAAAGGATATTTTTGCTCCATTTTTAATAGCAGTCAGTTTTGATCCTTATTAGTTTAAAAAATAAAAGGAAATAATAAAGAAAAATGTTGTTTTACTAAAAATCAAACAACCCCACTTTTTTGTCTACATATAATAAATAAAATAAAAAGTTGTCTCAAGGTAAATAAAAATGATAATCATATCCCTTCCTATCTTTCTCTTTCTCTTCCCTCTTTGTTACCCTAATTTTGTTTCGCCTCCTCCATACAAATAATATATTTTTAAAGTGATAGATAGATTTATATAATTCACATATCTACATCTTCAAAAAATTATTTTTGATGAATTTAATTAATCTTCTTCTCCGATTTTAACCCATACGCCCAATTATAAAAGAACAGATTTCCCCTTATTCTACAAAAAAATAAAGTGTAAAAAACATATATACCAGTTGATTAAATAATTAAACTTAACAGAAATTGTGGCACTTCTAAAAAATCTAATGAAATTGGAGCGAAACAAATATTAACATAAGATTATCAACTCCCCCCCTCTCCCCCCGCCCTCTTTTGAAAATTCATATATATATTTTTAGAGAGGAAGCTTATCCAATGTATGACATGCCTATAACAAGAACATAGACTAAACAATCTAATTTGGTTCTTCTATAAACATATAAAAACATATATTAATTAATATAACAACATAAACCATTATAGAAATAATGTTATTACACAAAGAAAAGATGAATTCCAGATTTACTAGACAAAAAATAAAATCTAAAAAGAAATCGATGTTACAATCACAACAAGCATTATATCTATTAAATCTCTTTTGAAAAGGTAATCAAACCGAATTCATTTATATCAAAGAACCAAAGGTTTTGAGTTGAATATATATATTTTAGAGATTTCACCTTTGTAGTAATCAGACTTCAGCAAATCAACCATTTCCATGACATTCTCTGTTTCGGAATCAACAAGCACCACCCGAACTTCATCTATAATACCATAATAACCAGTTGCCATTGAATTTCTATTCCTTTAGCAATTTGAGAAGAGGAGATACAAAAAAATAATTTTCTATATAGAAGCTTGAATTTATTGGAGACACATTTAACCCTTTTGGGGGTATTATATAGTAATTACAATGGTCAGTGAGTATGTTTAAATAGTGGTTTAGTCCTTATATTATAGGTTTAGTCCACTTTTAGTTCTTTTATAATTCATTTTTACATAATTTATCTTTAATTAATATAATCATTAGGTTTTGGTCCTCACTCTAATGAAAGTTGAATATTTAACGGAGTCATATATTTTTACACCTTGTCTTCTTGCTCTATCAAAATTTGGACCAACATTTATGCTTCAGTTTAGTTAAAGGCTTTTATCATGAGGAGCTTTTTATTGATTATCAATTTGAAATTTCATGATTAATGATCATCAACAGTTAATAGATTTGTTGTATTCTTATCTTTTTTATCCATATTTAATTTTATAATATATATTAATTATGTAGAGACTTAAGAACTCACAAGAGGAATTAGTTCAACCAAAAGAAGTGAAAATATTACAGTTACAAAAAGAATTGAAGACATTAATAACTCAAGACTTCGAAGTAAAAGGATAACAATGGACATTGGTAAATGACTTGTCATTTTTATGTTGAAACCGAAAGAACTTTGAGATAAATAACTCT
>JAJOOO010006769.1:0-15621 GCA_029582685.1 Solanum piurae | reverse complement strand
TATCTAAATTTTTTGGTTAGTATATTAAATTGATGTAATCTAATTTAACTTTGAAAAATTAGTCAAATTGACTTTCGAACATGACAACTAGAAATGAACGAAGAGAGTAATTAACAATAAAATACTTCATAAGGATTTGGTAAGGTAAGATTTGGCCTCCCTTGTTTGTACTTATTCGTGAGTTTTATTTTTATTTTTAATAAAACGCCACTAGACACTGCTTAGTGGTATAAATTTATCAAAAAAAATAAAATACTACCTAACTATTAAATATAAGAAAATTCAAAGAACATATTTTGTGATTTTTTCTTTTTCCTCAGCAAATCAAAAAATAATTTTTTTTATGGTTTTCAATTTTCTCAACTAAAATATACTTAAAAATGAAATAAAAGTTAAAATAGAAGTTAGATTTAAAAAATAAATATTTAAGCCAGAAATGAATTGAACCGGAACTGAGAGAGGGTCAAAAATTGTATGTCTACCGGGTGTGTGTGTGTGGGGGGGGGGATTTAATTTGAGGAAGAGGAAAAGAGATAAAGTATGAAGAGAGAGGAGCTTTGTAATTACATAGTTTTAGAGATGTGAAATTTAAAATGATAACATTTAAATAGAAACGAAGGATGTAAATTTTATAATAAACTTGTTCATGCCATTAATGGCTCTAGAGAACTTCATGTGACATATGAACAATGTGTATATACTAGATGTTGACTAGTATACATTAGGGCAACATAATGCCCTAATCTTAGACGTTTACACTGAGCATGTACACAAGAAATTTATCCCTACTTTAAAACACATTCATACATTTACCTTTCCTAAACAATTAATACTACATTTATACATTTTCCCCTTTTATGCTTTTCAAAAAGACAAGTAATCCTACACAATTTATTTGAAAAAATACGTATGATATATATATATATATATATGGTACCTCTACTTAAGCTTATTTTACATCATGGTGTATCATGGAAGGAAAATAAGAGGCACAATTTAGTTACCTGGGCAACTAGATAATATCTTTTCTATAGCAGTATCTATCAAATCTACATATCCAATTTAAGAGAATGATCAGACTACTCCAATTAACACTAGCTAGCACAAGGATTCAGTTGGCAATGCCTCAAATCCATATCTCTGAACAACGAATGAGTATATGCATACTAGAGAAAGTCATATGTTTGGTCATTTATACTAGAGACAGTCATTTATTATTCCATTTATATATGTCAATTAGAAAAAAATAATAAAGGCCTTTTTGTAAAGTTTGAATTTAGGCCCTCCAATCTTGTTGAGACAATGACTCTGAGAAAGAATTACCCCACATAAATTTGAATTTAGGCCCTCAAACAAATCATACTTAGTTCATAATTATAACAAATAATTTTTTCTCCCAAATAAATTATAGAAGCACAAGTCCAGAAAATTTTCCACCTTCAATCATTCTATTATTATATTTCTTTAAATAGATCCCTCATCGAAGTAATATAATATAGATTATGCTTTTAAGAACTTTCGTATTTTAATATTGTATATTCTGTAATAGTAAGAGAGGATTTTTTTTAAAAAAAAGTAATATAATTTAATTTTATGCAATGCCGCCATTTTTTTTTTTGCATAAGCATATATTAAATCATATGATTGAAACAACACCACGAGTCACTCAGAAGTAATTTCTTTTTTCAACAATTTGCCTAATAAAATCTACATTCCAGTAAAGGAAACTTAAACAAAAAATATTTATTGACCTAAGTTTGGTTTCACCCTAATAAGTTGTTTGGATTAATGAAGTTTTCAATCAATCTAAGAAGAGTATGTATTTATTTTTTTGCATAAATATTTATTAAAAAGATTTACAAAAAGCATTGATTTATAGATCAGAATGTTCCAAATAATATTTGTATCAAACAAAATTAAACTTAAGTTAATCTAGCTAGAGAGAGGAGGGTGCAAGGATATATGACCGAAATTGAAATTTAATAACTTTCGAAGACTTACACAAATAATAATATTGATTGAACAACAATAAAATAAATTATCCTAGTAAAATAGATGATTTCAATATATCAATAAAGCAAACAACATGACAATAAGAAAAGATAAACATTATGAAATAAATTTTTAAAAAATAAATATGAAAGTAACTTGACTCAACAACAAATACAAAATTTTAATGATTCGGTCGGTCATTTTTGGAATTTTTCATAAATTTACCGTTTTGGCCTTTCAGATATCGACCCCGAGTCTTTTATGTTTGAGTTTGAAAATTTGATTTTTGAAGTATGAGTTAAAAATTGAGAATTTAGTAGGTTTTGAGTTTGAAAGGCTAAATTAAAAAAGTGATTTTTGGTGTCTTTTGAAATTTCAATTGTCGGAATGAAATTTCCATTATCGGAATGGAATTTCATTGATTCCATCAGTTCCGAAGTGTGGAATCTGAACCGTGAGAATTTTCAGTTTCTGATTCTGAGTCTTTTTGAGGATTTGATGAGGTCCTAAGTTGTGAAATTATGAAAATTTAGCCTTTGGGTAGACTTTGGTCAACGTTTGGGGTTCGGAGGCTCGGATCAGAATTTCGAGAGTTTCGTTGGATGCGGGGGATAACTTTAGGCCTATTTGAGGGCTTGAATGATTTTTGAGAGGTCCCGGTCTTATTTTAGCCTTTTTAGGTGTGGGTTAGTTTAATTCATATACTTCCTTCGTTGATTGTGTGTTGGGAGTAATGAGGATGAGGTTAAGGGTTTAAATTGTCCATTTATTATATCTAAATGAATAAAAAGGGGTTGAATGAAAAAGGTTATGTGATGAACACGATGAAGTGAATTGCCTTATTGTGACCCTTGTTGATTTATTGATGAAATGCTTGAAAACATGAGTGTGGACTTGAATTGTTGTCTCTTCCATGTGGTATGATATTGCTTGTATGCATTGATTATGAACATCGTGATGAGACATGTGATAATTTATGATGCCAAGGTTTTTGCCAGTGAGTGTTATGATGCCAAGGTCTTTTCTGACCAGTGTTGTGATGCCAAGGTCATTCTCACAAATGTTTATAAAGCCGATGAGAAATGGTTCCGTCTAGTGATTTGATATAAAGCCAATGGAATATGGTTCCGGCTAGTGATATAAAGCCGATGGAAATTGGTCCCGATTAGTGATTTGATATAAATCCGATGAGAAATGGTTCTGGCTAGTGATATTGTGCCGATGGAAATGGTTCCGGTAAGAGATTAATCATTGTGACGTGATGCTTATGCGTGACTTACTTGTTAATTGTGATTGATGTACTTCTTACCTGTAACTAAACTACTTGACATTGATATGACTTATGTGATTCGTTTGTTTGTTGACTTGTGAAGATTGAACTGTGTATATTGGGCCTTGTGAGCCATGTATTGTAGAATTGCTAGGTTGGATTGATTTCTGTGCAGGTTGTAGTTTGAAGAGGTTCGGTTGAAGTGTAAGGGGTATTCGTTTTCTAGCTAGATGTCTTGTTTTCTAGGTTGTTTGTTGGGTACCAAGTTATTGGTACTCACCCCTTGCTTCTACACGTGTGTAGGTTCCGAGCCCGAATTTGTGTGATCTCATTCTCCTCCTTCTGGTTTCGAGGCTTTTCAAGGATTTGAAGAGGTAGTTGCTTCCCTATAAGCTTTGTTCTATTTGAAAAACAAAGGTTGAGACTTGTACTTATTTTCTTAAATTCCGTACTTTATGTACTTATTAGTGGCTTGTACACGTGACAATCAAATTTTGAGAGTTTTAATAGAAGAATAAATTTTTCGCTTTATCTTATTCTTGCTTTTACTGTTTTTCCGCATTTCTTCATTCTTGTTGAGTTGAGGTAGACTTGTCTTGGTGGAAAAATACAAGTGTCATCACGTCCGTTTTTGGATCGTGGCATTAACTATTCATTTTACGCTACTTTGAGGACTTTAATTTTGGGCGATTTTAAGGAGAAACTACATGATTTGGCTAGGGTATTTTAACTTCGACTTTGATATTCTTCTTTTACTATTTTACTAATTATTTATTTTTAATGGCATTTTGATAATAGAAATTGAGGGGGAGGGGGTCTCCTAACTCTAAAAATCACTTTTGTTTGACTTGGATGTCGTTTCAGACTCAACTTTTTAAATGAAATTTGAGATTTGAGATCCTTATACCATGGGTTAACTGATTTTGAAATAAAATTATAACTCTTACCTTAAGAGTTAAGGTTGACTTTTGAATCAGATAGAAGTATCAGTATGAGTATTTACAGATTCCCGTACGTAAATTATCTATTTGAACAACTGGAATCATTTGGAGGCTTTAAGAAAAGGTAAGACTGTAATTTGATTTTTTCTAAAACCATAGTTAGACTTTCATCATTTTAAGAGAATACATGAAGAATTCACTTAAAATCGAATTTATTTCATGGATATGCTTTCCAAAATCATAGTTGGACTTTTAACATTTTAAGAAAAATATGAAGAGTTTACTTGGAACCAAATTTACTTTATTGATTATGTTTTTCAAAATCACAATTGGACTTTTAGAATTCACATGAAGAGCCCACTTGGAAACCAAATCTGCTTCATGAAATATGTTTTTCAAAATCACATTTAAATTATTATCATTTTAATAAAATACATAAATATTTCACTTGGAACCAAATATGCTTCATTAATTATGCTTTCCAAAATTACAACTCAAATTTTAACATTTCAATAGAACACATGAAGAATTCTTTTGGAACCAAATCTGATTCATGTATTATGTTTTTCAGAACTATAAGTGATTTTTTTAATATATTAAGGAATATACATAAATATTTTACTTAATTATATGGTAATAAAAATATTCTTAGGCCTATATATATGAATTTATATTCTTCACTTAACTTGCTCAATTGCAGTCTCTTCTCTGCCAAATAAAGAGTTCTCTTCTTTATTAAGTATAACAAAATATGTCTAATAAGGAGCGTCTTGAGAACAATACAGAATCAAGTGGTGGTAATACAAAAGACCTCCTTTATAAAAATATAGCAAATTTAACGAAGAAAGCACAAGAACTGTCAATTTTGTGTGATGCACAACCCGAGATAGTTATTTTCTCTCCAGACGAATACATTTTATGGCCAACAGAAAGTCAAGCTAAGGAAAGATTCGAAAATTATTTAAGTTTTACTCAAAAAAAAAGGAATGATAATCTTGATACAAATGAAACTAATCTTGTCAAAAAGATGAAGGCTCAAGAAGAAAACATTAAAAAAATGGAACAGGAGAATGAGGAGAAAAAAATGAAGTTATTGTTTAATGAAGTTGTTGAGGGAAAGAGCTTTTTGGAACTCGATGCTAGAGAACTTAAAGGAATAATAAAGCTAGTTGCTCTTAACAAGACTAAAGTTGTTGAACGTAAGAAACAACTGCAGGAGGAAGATAAACCAATAAAAGGTAATGACAACAATATTGAAGAGATGAATGACGAGCATCCCAAAAAATAATTATGTTTAAGTTTTTTGTATTTTTGTTGTTGAGTCAATGTTACTTTCATGTTTATTTAATGCTTTTTACCTTTTTTATTTCATATTGTTTATCTTTTCTTATTATCATGTTGTTTGCTTTATTGATGTATTGAAGTCATCTATTATAATTTATTTTATTGTTGTTTAATCAATATTATTATATGTGTAAGAATTGACATGTTATATTTCAATTTCAGTAATATATATCCCTCCCTCCTCTCATAGCTACTTTAAGTTTAATTTTATTTGATACAAATATTATTTGAGACATTTTCATCTATAGATTAATAATTTTTTTAATCTTTTTAATAAATACTTACGCAAGAAAATAATACATAATCTTCTTAGATATGAAAACTTCACTAAACTAAATAACTTATAAGGGTGGAATCAAACTTATGTCGATAAATGTTTTTTGTTCAAGTTGAATTTTATCAAGCAAAGTATTGTAAAAGGAAATTACTTCTGAAAGACTCGTTGTATTATTTTAATCATGTGACTCATTGTGTTGTTTTAATCATATGATTTAATATATGCTTATATAAAAAATGGTAGCATTGCATAAGCTTAATTTTTTTTTTGTTGAGGGATTTGAATTTGAGGCATTGTCAATTGAACATTTGTGGTAGTGTTAATTGGAATAGTTCTTTTAAAATTAGATATGTAAATCTGGCCGATGATGATGTCATGAAAAAGTTATTTTTTTTCATCCAAATATAATAGTTTTTTCAATCTTTAAAGAATTTCATATACAATGTTTGTCTTGAAATGATGTATTTATAAAACTTTGGTCTTAAAATAAAATTTTGATATTTAAATACATACCAAAATATATTATACCATAATGCACATTATTCTTTTTCCTTCTATTTTTTTTTCTCATATCATATTATACTCTTCCTAAAAATTAGAAGTTGTTATTCTTCTTTAAGTAATCATGTTAATTTCTCTTTCTTGTCCATTAAATCTTGTATCTTATAGAAAGATTCAATCATTACTTTCTCTTTAATTCAATAAAGTAGTCAAGAAAAATAAAATTTGAGTGACACATATCTACAATCACATGAGAATTGCATCTATGATTTGAAGATATTGTAAGGGGAGGGGTTGTTTATTTTTATTAGTGAGGATAAATCGCTTTCATTTTCAACAATTTAATAGTAGGGCTTTAAAGAGTAGGCGGTTTGTATCCTTCTATGACCTCCAGAATAAGAAGTAGGAGGATAGGTAGAGCAAGAGCTCTTGAAGTCTACCCGAACTTATTGATTTTCTGCAGATTTCATTATCAACAATCATTATATATAAATTACATAAGTCAAGTCAATGTACATAGAAATATAATAAGATTTTACGATAGTTTTAAATACATTTTTCTGATTTGTTAATTATAAAAAATGTCTTATTTTTATGTGTAGTGACTAAAGATGATGAACTTTGAACATGATATGATAGTACTTTTTATTGGAATGACGAAATAATTATTGAAATGAACGTATTCAAATATACAGAATGTGCTAAAACGATCATTAGCAAGTTTACTTCAAATGAACTATGTAGAATTGATTGGATTGTTGAATCAGAAAATAAGAGCAAATAGTAAAAAAAATTAAATGAATATTTCTGAAAAATATTCATGTTCAATTCAAGTTAACAATTTAAAGTTCATGAGCTGAAAATTGAGAATGGCTAATCTTTGCTATGATTTTTTTTCATACCTCAAAAAATTATGAATAAAATTGATATGGAATATTTTGAAAATGGTGAACGGAAAATCAACAAATCAAAGTGATGTATATATTTGATATTTGATATTTGAGCAGGGTTCAGAAACTTTTAGAGTGTAATCGATCATAAATATGTAGTCAAGTTAAGTGTGGAATATTTGAAAGCTAAGACTTATTAAGAAATTGAAAAAAATTCAGCATGAGAATATCATTATTTGTTTTTTGTATTTCTTAGAAGGTATATGATACATAAATCTATCTTTTAACTTGACTTCAATTAACATTTACACCCTTCAACTTTGAATGTGCACAAGGAGCCACTCAGACTTGTATAAAATTGAACAAATAGACACATACATTCTACGTGACATATTGCACGTAGGACGCCATTGTAGGATGCAAAATGTCATGCTGAAGTGATTAGGGCGTCATGCGGAAGCTTACAATTGTTAATCATCATATCGATAAATCAGATGACAAAAACTTATACTAAAAATCAAAATATTATTATATGGAATTTGGTCAATTGGCCTACATATTAAAAACTAATAAAAAATATTAAAATTATTGAGAGAAAATCTCCCGATAAACTAAACTCTTAAACGTCTACATTGTGGATGCTATTGTGTTTTGCTATGAGAATATGGATCTTTAATTTATAGATCTCCAAACTTTTCCTCTAAGGAAAGAATAAACCAAATATATAAGAAAATTATATTTTCCTTTCATAAAAAAGTCCAAGCATTTAAGGTAATACTTTGACTTTCTTTTAAGGAAAATTAAAACTCAAATATGGTAAAAAATCAGGGGAAAACCCTAATAGGGCACACATGTGTACTTATTCAATTTTGTACAAGTTTAAATGTCTACTTGTGCACACCCAAAATTGATGTCACGACCCAACCCACCGGGCCGTGCGGGCACCTACCCTAATACCTAAGTAGGAGAACCCTCAATTCCCAAACAGTTAAAAACATGCGGAAGATTAAGAAAACTAAGATAAAAATAAATTCATGGAGATTTTCTTAAAATAAGAGTTTAAAATAATTCGAGTTAAGACTTGTAAAATATTTAACACTTCATGGATCTAGTCTAAACAGGTACAAGAGTTACTAAGAGTACAAAGTATAACAAAATTATAAATGACGCAGCTCCCACCACATGGAAGAAAAAATAGAAGTTGTTGGAGATTGCCTTCGTCTTCACCTACGAAACATCACTGACTCTGCAACCAGATTATGCCACAAAGGCATAGTAAGAGTAGTATCAGTACAACCACACGTACTGATAGACATCATCGGTCAACCCTATGCCCACCGCATAATATAAGAAATCGACTAGCAAGAAACATGTAATAAGACTGTTCATTCCTCTGCCTTTATATTTTCCCGCCCTTACTAATTCAGGATACTTAAGAATACACTAGTACACTTGACTTTCAACCCCTAAATCATTCCAGTCTTGATCATAGCTTAACCATTCTAATCCTCAGAGGAGTTTCCGGATGTAACCGCTACCAACCTGGCCAACCACTCACGACATACCCCTTACTCTTTTAACATCTCCACTCGACCCTCAACCCCATGGTACATTCTATCAAGACTTATTAGACGTTTCAATACGACTCCCCTTCCGGGGAAATACCCAACTATTAACATTACGACATATCACCATACCGATTGGACCCGACCATTCACAATTCATTCATTAACGCAATATACCCAATTACCTTACGACATCGCGAACTCACATTTATAAACATAATGCACAATCCAACTATCTTTTTAGGAAATATGTTCAATTCCACATTATCAATAACAGGCATATATGACAAGTGGTCCTCTCATGGAACCCATGCCCAAACTGTTAATGTGATGGAACGTGACAACCGATCCAACGCATGTATATGTGTTCGTACGTAACACCCGATCCAATGTATATTAGTGTGTCGGTACGTGACACCCGATCCAATACATGTATATGTGTGTCGGTACGTGACACCCGATCCAATGCATGTTAGTATGTCGGTCTGTGACACCCGATCCAATGTATGTTAGTGTGTTGGTACGTGACACCCGATCCCATAAGCACAATCACAATCACACTCTCATCCATAACGAACATACTTATAATCACACAATCAAGTATTAGGTTCATGGCATGCAATTGTACGTATTCATTCTTTCCATTAGGTTCAATCCATAATACCTCTAATCCCATACATAAATGCATATCACGAAGCCATTAATAAGTTTTTATCACACAACAGGAAATCAATCCATCACATAACCCTATCTCATGGGATAGGGCTTCCTCATACGGTATACGTCTGATGTAACACCTAGGAATATATGTATAATCATCTCTTTTTTATGCACAAAATCCTACGCATGAATTCTACCGTCAATTACCAATATACTGCGCAATGAGTAACGGATTTATAACTACTCAATTAATAAACCTAGCCTACCTGGGCGCCAAGCAGTTGCAGAGGGGTTATAGCTCCAATCCAGGCTTTCGAACGACGAGACGATGGATCTTGGCCGAAAATCCACATGCTATCGACATCTTTACGCTAGAAATATCTTTCTCCTTCCTTCCTAAGCTTAGAGAAGTTTTTTGGGGTTTTCTGGGGTGATCCTCGCCTCTTTTTGGTGTTTTTGGAAAAAAAGAAAATCAGACTTTGCGTTATTTACATTCTATCTCGCCTATCTAGCTCTGGCGGCCACTTATCGCCTATCAGACTTCTCGACATTTTTCCTTTCCCAATTAACGACGGTTCGGGTCGTTACAATTGAAGGGAATAGATATCAACTGAAACCAAGTTAAAGGACATATTTATGTATTATACCTTCTTAGAATCCAACCCTGTACAAGTGTGTTGAATTACTATTTATAAGCAACAACGGAGATATATTAATCAATAGAAAAACTCCATTCTGAGTCCTAAAATACTATGCCCAATAGAAATGCTCCATCAAGAAGCTCATATTGTTACATGAGCCAAATAATCACTACAAGAAAATATGAAATTGACTACGAAATTTATAGACAATTCCTAGCTAATTTGTCTCTAAAATGATCCTAACTAATTGAATAGTCCGTCGTTAATTCATAGTTAAATGAAATTAACATATTTTTATTATTTAGCCATAAAATTTTATCCATAGCTAATTTCTCATTTTCTAGTAGTATATTCCTCTATAAATAACAGAAAACTTGTATGTATACTAGATAGGGACCCGTGCCAGCACGGGGCCCAATACATATTACTCTTTCTATTTTAATTTATTTATGTGGTATATGTGAAATTTGAAGTTAATCAATTTTTAACATGTTTTTGTATATTAGAGTCAACCATTTTTTTTATATTATATATATACAGAGATATATTTTAAGTTGCTAATTATTGTGATTTATAGTATTTTTACGTAACTTTCACATAATATATTTTACTCCTTTTGTGTTGATTTATGTGATGCAAATGAAATTTCAAAATTCAATCAATTTTTTTATAAATTCTTTTGATATTTAAGTTATTAATTATTGTGATTTACAATATATTTTATGTATTTTATATAATCTCTCTCTCTCTCTTTATCCCAATTTATGTGGTATAGATGAAATTTTGAGAGTTAACGAAAACTTTTTATATATTTTCAAATATTTTAAGTTATTAATTATTATGATTTATAATATTTTTTACATAATTTTTAAATATATATAAAGTGATGAAAGATAAAATTTAAAAAAAGAAAACAACAAAAATACCAAACTACCCCTGGCTAGAAGCATGCAGTGGAGGACCTAGGATTTTCGTTCAGGTAGTTCAAAAAATAAAGTATAAACGTGTAAATAAGCATTTAGAAATGGGACCCTTGAATTTTTTTGGGTTTAAAACTACACTTTTAGTACGTTTTTTAAAATATTTTAAAAAATAAACGTGAAAAACAGAACTATAAAACGCTATCACAAGGATTCGAACTGGTGAAGTGAAGCTAAATTTCAAGGGACTTGCCACTACACTATCAATTTCTCCTTGTCATTAAAGGGGTTCAAAATATATATATATTTACAGAAATACAGAAAATTTACCTTATATATATGGTGTAATTTTTTACCCAGAGAATTTGGGTGAACCCCTGAATCCCACGTGGATCCGCCCCGGTCAACCTTGTTGTAGCCTCTTCTACTACTAAGTAGTAATATCTAGCATATTCATCTTTTTAATTATCCTTTTATTCTATCAACGGAACACAAGTCCTTAGCTGACTTTGCGCCACAAGTTTCCACATTTTTTTCTGATAACGATCATCTTTACGTGGTATATAACATATATATAAATCACCACTTGATATTTGTCAATTGTCATTAATGCTGAGACCTATCCAAATCTCAAAGAATCAAGACAGTCCAAACATTTTTTAAAATACTAGTATTTATAGTTTTCGACTTATAATTTGTTTGGTTAAGTTTTTCTAAGGTTAAAAGTGTTTGTTTTATTTTTCTTAAATTTGAGGTATCTAATTAAGCTTATAAGAGAAAGAAAAAGTATTTTAAAATAAAATTAGAAGTTGAAAAAGATAATTCGTCCCTAAAATAATTTTTTTAAATTCTTTAAAGAAAATACACTAAGAAATATTTTTTAAAAGTTTGACACCATACTAATTGCTACTCAAAATAGATATTTAAATTGATTATCTTTGAATAAAAATCTCCTGATTATTACTTATTTCTTGAATAAATAAATAAAATAACTAAAAATCAAAGAAAGATTTTGCTTTCGTTGAAAAATATAAATAGGGGTTATAATTTTTTTTATTAAATTTCTTTTCTTATATTCAATTTTGTATTAGATAAGAAAGAAATTTTCTGTGTATACACATTTCGGTAAGGTCAAATACAAATTGCTTCTATAAAATAGATGTTACTTATTGATTATTGATAGGGAGTCCTTCTCCCAAATAGGCCCTATACGAGGTGAACTCTAAATAGTCAAACTTTTATGTGGGTACAGAACACCAAAAATGAGGAAAAAAAGTCGTGTATAGCAGTATAGGCAACCATTTCACGCGGTTCGGGAGCACTTGAGTTGGGTGCAGCTCCATCCCATTTTTGGACCAATTCCCCCTTCATAATACCATAACGAAATTCACCATTCAAAATAATATTTCAAGACTTTGAAACGATCGATCTAGACGAAGATAAAATCTTTTGGTGGTCAAAGAATTGTTAAAAATAAAAACGGGGCAACAAAAGTTTGTGATACTATTGTTTGGAATGAGTAGTTAATGTTAAAGAGTTTGACGTCAAAACAAATACTTTTTTGACACAACATATCATAACTGATCCTATCTAAAAACATGCATCAAAACAGACACTTCACCCAAAATTGGTGAACAGTCTCACGTCCGTCTTCTCCAAATATAAAACTGAATGAATAATTATTTCAGGTCACCCATTTTTGGATGAACAATGCTTACTGTTTGATACAATCAACAAGATGGCGCTGCGTGCTCTTTTATCACAGCATAACATTTGGTGTATTCAGATCTGCATTTTTTAAAAGATGGTTAGAAATATAATGAACTGACAACATAGTAAAATGATGAAATTCACCTAATGAATGCAAGAAAAGATTGAACAGTATAATACAAGATAAAGTAATTGAAGTTAGCCACACAAAAACTGTTTACCTAATCAAATGACATTTAAGACCAGAATTTTAGCAAAATTATTACTGCGTTCGTCCTACTTATAACTAGAAGACGAATTATCAACTACTTCCTTGAGCAAGAAACTCATGTAGCATGAAGAATGTCCATACTTCATCTTAAGAATAAGAAAGTAGAACGTCTAAATCTTGTAAACTCAACATATTTCATTCTTGTGTTGTCAAGTAATTACCCAAACCAAATGGATATGCAAAATGTGTGATCCTAGTCCAGGCAAAAGATCCATCATAACCGGATAATCATAATACTAGAAACTAGCTTACAGCATCATTATATAAAGGAAACCAGAAAATCACATGTAGAAGTTATAGCATATGGGAGAATGTCCCTCTATGTATCTCATTGAAGTGGAGGAACATAAGCAGCTAAAGACCAACCCTTCAATATGTCTATGGAACAGACAGAAAGATTGTCAATATGGAGGTTGAATTCAATGATATATTTCAAGAGACTAATAGATTATGGTGATGAAAGAATCCCCTAGTAAAGATCTACATGCCTGCTGCGGCAACATGAATTTTCACAAATTTAGACATCGTAACAGTAATACACCAGCAAGAAATAAGGTTTTTACAGGCACATGATTCATTAAGGTACTGACAAATTTGACCTGAGGGTAATCACACTACTCATAAACTATTAATTCTGGAGACTGATTTTTGGAGAAACAAACTGTTTTGAGTGAGATAATTTGCAGCTTGTTGGGCCGGCCGTTTATGCCATTTGCATGCAAATACCAGATTTCATGAAGTTTCACCCCCTCCGGTGGATGATTCAGCTCCCATTTGGCCATAGATTTTGAAGGTAAAACTTGAAAATGTGAGGTTTTGAAGTTGTGATTTTGGAATTCGAAGTTGTGTTTGGACATGCATTTTTACTTGGAAGATTTTTTGAAGTTTTATGAGTGGAAGTCCCAAAAACTGGTCTATGTAAGTTTTTGGGAACTTGAAAATATTTGAAGATCAAATTTTGAAAATCTGATCAAATTTCATGGCCAAACAAATACTTGAAGATAAATTTTCAAAATCTACTCCCAATATCTATGGCCAAACTCTAGCTCAATGTTTATTTGGTCAAACCCCACATACGGAAAGAGGTTCTCCAAATAGAAAAACTGATTTAGCTATGCACAACTATGGTCCTTACCTGATGTTAGATGGACTCAACTATGGTCCTTATCCGATGAGGAAATGTGTAAGTACCTTGTTCATATGCAGTTATTTGATGTTTAAAGTATTTCTGAAGAATACATATGAAATACCCCACCCTTGTCACATACTCACATTGTTTTGGCTTAGTTATCTCAAGGCAAATGAAAGGTCTATGTAACGCAGATTCCAACTATAGGGACTTTTGATAAGTTTCTGCAAGGTTGCCAATTTGATAGCTAGCTTCAGCTACTCTGTTTCTTGGTCGTTGATCTTTACTCTGTGGAGTATTATGTGCTTAGCTTAAGCTTCCACAATGCTTTGTACCGGCTGCAGCAACTAGCCATCTCAGTGAACCCTTTGTAGGGTTGCGCAATGAAGAAAGATATGTGAGTTGCATACAAGCTACTCAGAAAGATCAACTTACTGGGCATGGAAGATTAGAAGAGATGGGTCGTTTTCAGTAGTCATATCATCCAAAGCTCTTGGTGAGGGATGGATATGATTCCATACTTGCTGGTTTGATTTCCTTGGATACCAAGAAAGGTGTGGTTTTTAACGTGACGGCAGAGAGGGAGCAATATTGACAGCTGAGACCTTGAAAAAAAAGGAAAGCGGACTACATATGTACAGTGGTGCTTCATGTGCAAATGTTCAAGTGAAGATGTAGACCTCCTCCTCTTACTTTATTTGGTGGTGACTTACTTGTGGTGTGAGATTTTGAGATGGTTAGGACTGCATTGGGCGATGCCGGGCACAATGATGGAGCAAGTTCCACTGAAAAAAAAATAGAAGGAAGAGAAGTCAAAGGCCTGGGATGTTGTCCCACAAGCAATTGTGTGGATCTAGTCGAAGAAAAAAAGTAGAACTTTCGATGGAATAGAGAATGATCGCGTACATTTGAGGAAAAACATCTCATTTCTTGTTTCTTTTTGGTGCACCATTGAGATTTCAATTTGAATAAATGATTGGGTGTTGTTCATGGAGAATCGTATTATGTAGATTCTCTACTTTTTGGTATACAGTTTGTATACCAAAAAGTTTCCCATTATTAATAAAAGGTTGCATATACATGTGACTCATGATGCATACCTTA
The DNA here is from genome assembly GCA_029582685.1 of Solanum piurae. Classification (NCBI taxonomy): domain Eukaryota; kingdom Viridiplantae; phylum Streptophyta; class Magnoliopsida; order Solanales; family Solanaceae; genus Solanum; species Solanum piurae. The sequence continues at coordinate 406 of JAJOOO010006769.1, read as the reverse complement.
GATTTGGGAGATTTGTTGTTACTGGATCGAGTTAATGATTTCACAGAACAAAGGTAACAAGCATCGGTTGTTTCCTTGGGGAGTTTATTTGATTGTCTGGAAAGTTCGTGCTTGTTGAAGTGGAAACAAGCCCAGCATTGTTTTGCTAGATACAATTTAGAAAACTGCCTCTGCACTTCGTTTTTCCCCCTTTCAGTGGTTTTGGCAAGTCTGACGGCTGTATTTTGATTTCAGTTCACAACAGTAATTTAATAAGAAATTTAACATAAGTCAGAAGTTAACATAGATAATCCTCATTTTTCATCACTAATCATCATAGATGCAACGTGATAACATCACAGTAATGAGACAACTAAAACTCGTCAACCTTAGATCATGCGAGTAAAACCACCAAATGAACAATAAG
>JAJOOO010006768.1:0-14276 GCA_029582685.1 Solanum piurae | reverse complement strand
ACTTTGACAATTTGTTTAACACAGTGATGGATGTTAAGGGTAAGACAAAAGACAATCCAAAAGCTAGAATGGACATAAAGGACTATTGTAGGAGAAAAGAGTTATGGCTGCAGGAATTACAGAATGGTAAAATAGTTAAGCCCAAAGCCAACTTTTCATTCACATTGGATGAGAAACGTGAAATTATTGAGTGGGTTAAAAATTTGAGGATGCCGGAGGGCTATGCTTTGAATTTAGGAAAGCGGGCAAATATGAATGAAGGAAAATTGATAGGTATGAAAAGTCATGATTGTCATGTGTTCATGGAAACTTTAATTCCTATCGCTTTTAGCCATCTACCCAAAAGGGTATGGAAACAAATCACAGAGATAAGTCTTGTTTTTAAAGATTTGTGTTCTGGAAAGTTGTTGGAGAGTAGTTTAGACAGGATGGAGGAAAATATTCTTGTTACTACTACTAAGTTGGAGAAGATATTTCCATGTGGTTTCTTTGATGTGATGGTGTATCTTCCAATTAACCTTGTACAAGAGGCCCGCCTCGGTTCAAACAAGATGAATGTATCGATTTGAGAGGTATCCATTTGAAATATTCACTAAGTTAAATATATTCGCTAAGTCTTTTTATATATATACATATATACATGCAGAAAAATTGGTAGTTCGAAGCAAACGATTAAGCAAAGGGGAAGGATTGAAGGATCATTTGTTCAAGGTCATATTGGAAGAGAAACTGGTGATTTTTATTCTTATTACTTTGGTAATGATGTGTCATGTAGGAGAAACAGGCCCAATCGCAATGATGAAGGCGATATTGATCCCTTATTTCCACCGATATCAATTTTTAATCAAAATGGTCGAGGATCTAAAAAGTGTGGAAAGCGAGGCTTCACTGATATGGAAATGCAATCAGCTGTGACACATATTTTGCTTAATTGTCCAGAGATTCAATCATATGTCAAGTAAGTGTTAAAAATATGTTATTAAATTACATACTAATAAGTGATCATTAACTAACGAAATACTTGAATGTAAAATGATTAGCTTGTTCGTAAACACATGGGGTAATGAAGCCATCTATACCGAATTTTCCAAATGGCTGAGGAACTATGTAAGTGTGCAATCACTAAGTATTTAATAATATATTCATGTTATACTAAATTATATTACTTGAGATAACAATCACGTAGGTTTACAATGAATACTCAAGTGTCCAACTTTTGCAATTAGTGAAAGAAGTAGCACTTGGACCTGAATCTCAAGTACTGACAATGAATAAGTATTGTGTCAATGGTTTTAAGTTTCAAATTGAAGAAGTTTATAGGAACAAGAAAACAAATAATAGCGGTGTCTACATACAAGGTGATGTTGATGGTACTGGTCAAACTATTGAATATTATGGTGTCATTCAAGAGATTATTGAAGTGAGGTATTCAGGTTGGCCTAAGAAGAAGATTGTATTGTTTCGGTGTGAGTGGTTTGACCCATCACATAGAGGCACAAAGGTGGACCATCAACATAATATAATTGAAGTTAATCACACCAGAAAATACAGAAGTTATGATCCTTTTATTATTGCACAAAATGCTAAACAAGTGTATTACGCTTCATATCCATTGCGTAGAAACAAAGCTGATTGGTGGGTTGTTATAAAAAGTAAGTATGTGGGAAGAATTGAAATTGACAATGTCTTAGATGTGGCGTATCAAAACGATGTTGCAATTGTTCAACAACAAGTTGATGTTGAATTGGAAACCACACTACAACATCCTCAACACATATTAGAAGAAGTATTTGATGATGAGATACTGAATGTTGAGGAAGCAATATCCGAGATTGAGGAAAATGAATCATTTGATGACGAAGAATGGGACGATAATGAAAATGAAACAACTGAGGAGGAAGAATGGGAGAATGATGGAATTGAAACAAGCGAGGAGGAATAGTGTAGAATGAAAGCTAGCTAGTATATATGTAAGTGTATTTTATTAATTTTATTTAATTTATGATTTTTATATATATTATACATGTAAATTTGCATACAGATGTCATCAGGCGGTGATGGTGATAGACATCGCGAGCATCTTGGAGTTAGCCAGACTAAACATGCTAAGAAAAAGAAGTCTAGGAGACCGATAGATTCTGAGGATATTGCAAGATCTATTTCTTCTGCGCCAGAGCGCATCAGCCATGATACTCATTTATTTGATGTTCCGTTTGGTACAACGGATCCTCGGCAATATTATCCTAATTATCGTCGACCAATCGATGCTTCATCTACTTCACATGCATTGCCTTCACGACGCTATGAGGACCTACCTTTATAGGCTATTCATCGAGCACGACCCTTATCGGCAGGTACTCTATCTCCCACAGGTACATCTCCTCAGTTATCTGCCATGAGGCTTGGAGATATTAGTAGCGAGCAGTCAGATGCTATGACCGATACGCCTCTATTGACTCAGCATTTTGTGCATCCTGATGTATCACCCTCGTCTACAGCTACACCTAGTGCTACACCACATGATACGATGTCTGCTCAAGCTCCTGGCTAGAAGGATAAACTTGGTAGAGTCATGATTGAGACGGATGGATCATCGTAAGTTTGTTTTGTTATCTATTTGTTAGTTTATTTTATTTATTTCTTATACTTTAATAAATTATTCATGAACTAACATATTTATTATGTGTTTTGCAGGTGGCATCCTGCAAAGGATGCTGCCCGAGCTTTAAAAGACTGTGTTAGAAGACTTTATACACAGGCTTATCACTCTTGGAGCGAGATTCCAAACAGTATACGCCAGGCGATGTTTAATAACTTTAAGGTATACATTTTTTAGCTAAGTTTAGTATACTTTACTTTTTTTTACTATCGACTTAATTAACGTTATTCAATTTTTTTCAGACTATGTGTACTTGAGAGTCGAGGTACAATTTGGTCATTGGGACCACATTTGAGAGGAAGGCATCCGTCAAACTGTCTAGCTGGCTAATGAAAGTTCGAGATAGTGGTGAACGTCCCGGTTGGATGTTGCCTCATGTTTTTGATGAATTGGGTCAGTATTGAAACACAAACAAGTTTAAGGCAATATCAGATCAAGCCAAAAAGGCTAGAGGGAGTCTTAAAGGTGGCTTATTGTGATGATGCTTTGTGGGACTGATGAGGAAAAATGGGATGTGTCACATGCCATTGTAGATTCTATTGAGAAAAAAGGAACGTACCACGCGATGTGGTGGAATCATATTGATAAAAAGGGAACGTGTCATGTGTTGTGGTAGGTGCACGGACTGACGAGTCCACCATGGGTCCCAAACTGAGATTCAACGGTGTGTATCATTAAGATAGACATGCATCACTCTATATGACATTGCATTGCATTGCACTTCGTCCTTGTTTCCTGTTATTCATGAGTGATGATATGGTCTTGCAATTACTGAATTATGAAAGAATGTGGTGTGTGTGTGTCATGTTTTTTTGTTATTGAGTCTGAATAGTTAGGTTATGTTGATTTGATTCTATGAAAGTTTTAGTTTATGGAGGTTCGGATGGTATGTTGGAGTATTTGTGTTCTGTAAGATATTACTAAGGGTTGGTTTGGGATGCTTGTTGAGTACCGTCAGTGGCGGATCCAGGATTTAAAGGTTGTGGGTGCTCACTTCCTTTAACATAAAACTGTTAGCAATCACATAGTGTAAACGTATACTAACTCAAACTCTTTAATAAAAAAAAGTAAACATATACTAACTCAAACTTTTTAATAAAAAAAGTAAAAAATATAAAACAATGATTAATATTATCATCATCACGAAAAACAACCTCTAATTATAAGTCACAATGATCTAGTAATATTATCATTACAAAAAGAGACTTCTAGTCTTAAAGTCATAATTGTGCTCGACAACTTTTCATATGTTGAAAACGATAAATAATAGCATCATTGCTTACATTTGTGAATATCTTACGCTCTACATAGCAAACTAAACAACCATTAAAAAATTCATCACTAATACTATTACAAAATTCATTTTTAATGTATTTCATGGATGAGAAAGGTCGTTCCACAGAAGCAGTAGCAACGGAAAGAATGAGAGTCAACTTGATAAGCAAATAAACAAGTGACCAAGTTTGATGCATAACTGACTTGACCAATACTTTAGCATAGGAAAAGTTAATAATAAAAAAGAAAGAAAAAGTTAGTCAGCCTAAACTAATTAAGAATAGGAAAAGTCAAAACAAGTACAACATTTGGAGTTAAAGAAACCTTAATTAAAAAAAGAAAAAAGTTAAAAAAAAAAAAGGTGCAAAATTCGCTGGAAAAATGTCAAAAAAAAGGGTGCAAAATTCTCAGAAAAATGATGGGGCTGACGGGATTCGAACCCTCACCGCATTGCTTCGCACTCCTTATAGTCCAAATGTAAACCAGCGCACCCACTACTGCTTTTGATCAATGGGTGCTTATTTATATTTAATAACGTATTTGTCATATTTTCGATATATATATATATTATATATATATAATTTTTGTCGAAGTCAATGGATGCTCGAGCACCCGAAACCAGCAACGTGGGTCCCCCCTGAGTACCGTTGTTGTTTGGTACGAGCCTGGATCGTCTTGACCTTTCCCTTCTCATCTTCGGCCAAGTCTTGCTTGTGGAGTTCGTGAGGTAGATGTTTATTACCTTGGCTGACATCACTTACTCTGTCCTTATGTCCTTGTCCTATTTTAGATACAAAGACATTCAAACTTGTGTTCCTTTTGAATCTATTGTAATACTTAGAGGCCTGTATACGTGATACCAAATTTTGAAGGTTTTATGAGTTATGTTATTTTAATCTGCAATATTCGTGTTATGTTAGTCTTTTATTATGTTGTTACTTCCGCATTTTTCTTATTGAGTTGGGTTTATGCTGACATGTCTTGGTGGGATAAGACAGATGTCATCACGCCCGGTTTTGAATCGTGACAAGATTGTCCTCTTTCATGTACTATACTAGGTAAGAAATCCACTATAGGATATATGTTTATTTTCCCTTTTCCACTGTTACTACTGAGGAAGATTTTTGCTTATGTATATTCTTGGATTTTAGATGGTTTGATCTGTGAGTGTACGTTATGAATATGTTTGTTTTTATCTCGAAATCTTCTTTTCTGTTCTGCCCTGACACAAGAATTATTTACCCTTACTATGAGTTTAATTGAAAAATTGATATAAGAGATAGTTCCATTAGCAAGATGAAAAATAACATCTCAGATATAAGAGAAATCCATAGCTTATACATTTGGGTGCTTGTCTTTTTGATAGCTTAATGGTTTAAAGTTGTCATTCATCTTTATATGAAGTCTACTGGTAGTAGTTACTTCATTAATTGTTTTCTTTAATCTCCTAAATTTTAAATTTTAAATATTACTATACATATTTATAAGACTCAATTAAAGCATCTTAACCATGACTGTAGTATAAATATCTATATAATATTGTAACATGTCAATCAATGCATCTATAAAAAAATTACAATAGATGTGCTTAGTGGAGAATTATTTAGTGTAAAACTAGACAGGGATCGGATCATATTTTACTAAAGTTTCAGTTGATAAGAAAGAGACTTATTAGCATCTCAAATCATGTCATCTTGGCATAAACTTGTTTTATACTAGTAGTTCTAGTATATCCTCTTTCCTGATTATCGATCGGTTATTGATTGGTTTTTGATTAAACCAATAAGGTATACCAAACTGGCCTAAATGAAACGTTTTAAACTATAATCAAATTTTATCTTAAAAAATCTAAAAAGTTACCTTCGTCAGATATAAATCATCAACAGGATAAATGTTAAGGGAGTGATATCCCTAATTCGAGTAGTATGATCAAGAGATGCAGACAAGAGTACAAGACCTTCTCAGAAAAATTGAAATTACATTATTGTAACTAATTATCTAATACGATTACAAGGGGTTAACTTGCCGCACTTGGGTGAAAAAAAATATACAATAAAATCTTTGAATGATAACTTGGCAGCAAAATAGCAATAACATCATTAAATTAACTTTCAATAAAAATGGGAAAAAACTGATGTTGTTATCTTTGTTGGTGATTATGGAGATGAACATCATCATGGGGAACATGATCTTCATTTTTTCTACCAGAGAATTGAGTTGGAGGAGAATAATTAGGGACTTCAATAAAGGAAGGTGATTGATATTTTTCACGTCACTTTGTTCCCTTGTATATGGACCAAATTATCGTTACTCCTATTTATAATCTTCAGCCGCATACAAATGACACTAGATAGCTATTGGATCCTCAGCCTGATGGCTCGAGTGGCTCGGGTTAGGCTAGTGATTTACATGAAGAACCTAGCCAAGGCCCATTGACTTCAGTCAAGATCAAGTTCAATTGAAGAAAGGCCTTGGCATTGGCGCGTCGTGGCTAAGACATACAAGGCAAGGCATGCCTAAGTGATGAGTGGTAGATTTACACACATTTGAGGCCTATTTAGTTAAAAAAAATAGTGTCCTCAATGCCTAATTATGTCCTATCTGATGATATTTTGATGATTTGCAATTGAAGAAATAGTAGAAGATTTAAACTCTTTTCTCTTGCACTTGAAAAAGAACCAACCCTACAAAAGAGGCCTAAGGTTCTATTTATAGGGTTTGGGAAACTAATTCCCTTTCTTTGCGGGATTCAGAATCCAAAAATCGGAGTTTTTTGTCGGGATAGCTTGGGGGAAGCGCACCACCAATGCACTAGGCTGGAGGCTGCAGTAGTATTGCCCCTGGCGCGGCATGCCACCAGTGCACCAAGTTGGGGGCTTCTGTAGTTTTAGGGTTGGGGCGGCGCTCCACCAGTGCACCTCATCCTGATTCTTCTCATTTTCACCCTATGTGTGCTCCTTGGATTGTGTCGATGCTTTCTTTCTTTGTTCTAGCTCCCATGTGCTCAAGTTCCCTTCAAAAAATCCTGCATAATATAATCACATATCTTAGTGTGCAATCATTGTAATAATAATCAAAATATAGCAGATAGCATAAAGAATATTCTCAAAGCACAGGGTACAACGGGAAAATCATAGTAATTAGGCATCTAAATAAGTCCAAGATCATTTGTGGTGCCAAATAACTGGAATTTTTTTGTGGTACTTGGAGAATATTACTTCTCTACTACATATGTTCTTGCAAACGACAAGTTCACCATGGCGGTCCGTTATTTTTTTGGTGATGCTATACTATGGTGGAAGATGAAGAATACTGATAACAAAAGTTCTAACAGACCCAAGGGTGATATTTAGAGAAATTGAGGGATGCCTAGCTTGAGAAATTCCTGTCAAGCAATGTGACAACCCCTCCAATCGTTATGGGTAAACATTTATGGAAGAAATTGTATTAGAAAACCTTTAGAAGGGTGATTTAAGAATTTCACAATAGGCTAGTATCAAACGAAATATACGTGAGGTGAAGTCTAGGAAAATCCAGAAAAAGATTGGGTAAAATGTCTAAGCTAGAGTTGATTTTTCTGATAGCTACGACATTAAGGAAACTATAAGGCTTTTCAGAATTAAATCCAGTTAAATAGAACTCTCAATAACGAACTTGGTGTTATAGGGTTAGTTTAGAACATCAAGGTTCGAAGGTGTGTTGCGCTATAGGGAATTTTGGGGAGAATTCTGAGTTTCTTTCCTGGGCCATCCGCTATAGTGGATGTAACGCCGCAATAGTGGGGGAATTAAACTAAATGTTCCCGCTAAAGCTAAGATGCTATAGTGGGTTAGTGATAACGCTCAACTACACCTTTTATAATTCAAAGTGTAGGTGGTCACTAACAAGTATAAACCCAACGATGAGTTGGGGTCGAGCCCACAATGAGTGATACAGTAAAGAATTCAATTATGAAGTGTAGAAATGCTCTAATCTTTTATAGAAGTAAGAGAATACACAACATAAAGTAAATCAATGAGTTTTAATTATCAATATCAAAGAGGTGAATTTAGTAACCAATAGTTACCAAAGGCAATTAACACAGGATTTGAACGATTAGAGAGAGGACCTTAGGAGTGTGAGCAATCGAATACTAATTTCGCTTAATGGTTAATTACTAATTTCTTTAAGTTGTTGAATCTCAAGGGGCAGGATATGTTGTAATTACTATAACCATTTCTCAATCAACTATCATGTTTGAAGCAAGTTCTTCCGAACCTTGACAAGCTTAACAAAACAATGCAACCCAATTCCTTAATTGAACCTACTTTGTCAAGCTGGGTTGTAAAGACGCAAATCAATACAACTATCAATCAATCATTCTACTCTAAGCATCTTTCTCAAGCAAACATAGAGAGCTAAGCTAGAACCGAATTTGCAACATCAGTTCATAAATGAAAACATGAATGAACAATTGAATCCATTTTAAAAAAACATTAACTTCAGCAATTAACAATACTCATAAGTTATTTTATATATTCGATTATATGATCACACCCCTAAGGGGAGGGTTTCTAGTCAAACATAACAAAAGGCAAGGAATCGTTACCAAAGAGATTATCCATGTGAATTGTCAATAATCTACGATGCTCAATGCCAAAATTAATACTAGAATCCTAAAACCTCAAATCCAAGGTCAAAATCCTCTCCAAGAGTATTCAATAATGTAAAAATATGTAACGATCTTTAAAAACTGGGTTCGATATGTTTTCTCTCTCCAAAAATCAATTTATACATTTCCAAAAATTTCCCAAAGTTTCAGTACGCGGGCTCACTCGGCGAAGTTAGTCGGGCTCGTCGATGGGTTCGGGGATCCGTCGACAAGTGCCTTCTCTCACCCTTTGGTGTGACTTCTGAACCCAATTGTTCTGTAAACTTAGGCGAGCTGGGTCAAGCTCGCCATTCCATTTAGCGTATCATCGAAGTGCTCTCTCAATCACCGAGTTGGCTTCGTTCCTGAACTGATTCCTTGGATCATTTGGCAAGATGGGAGCCCACTCAGCGAGTTAGTGAGTGGATTTTGTGAGCTCTAACTATCCTTTTCTTCAGCTTTTCCAACTTTTTTCTCCTTTTCGCATCGTAATGTCCTTGCCTTGTTCTTATACTTTCATTTCTTCAAATAAACACTTTAACATAAGTTATGGACACAAAACAGGCATTGAGGACACCAATTTATTACATAACAAGCCCATAATGAGTCAAATTTCCCGACTCATTAGTTGGGCCGCTATAGCGAGGTTTATCACGAGTTTATGCATGAAATTATCCTAAACCGCTCATAATTCTGCAAACACACTTTGGAAAAGGATGAGGAGCGGTCCTGGGTAAATTTCTTCACTTTTCCACCAAATTCTTTAGTAAAGCTAAGTAATTCACAACCCTACCATGGTATTGTAGTTCTTAGAATCCTTTTTTGGTGACCTTACGAAAGAATTGACTTGAATTAGTGGTGGATAAACCTGGTTTGGGTAGAGATGATCATGGGATTGGCCTGGGGTTAGGATTTGATTATAATTCAGTTATAGTTAGGTCATTGGTTGTTGATTATGTTGTATTGTTTATTGTTTTAGATTAAGAACAACTAGAATTCATAACAAGGGGAAGACTCAGGTTCAATAAAGTTTTCAAAGCTTGATTCGACATAGGTGATGATTGTTTGTTTTCCCATTCATGTTATATGTGTTTTTCAACTTCTTTATTAGTATTGCATGCATTACATATGATTAGAGAAATGAAAGAATATGAATTTAAATGTTAAATATTGTCAATCGCATGCAGTGAATGTGTTTTCTTGGGTGTACAAGTCTGGTTGCTATTTATTGTGGTTGTGGTTGTGATACGTGTTTGATGGTTGGCTTGGATACCACGTCTCGAATAGGATATCCCCATGGTTGTCTCTGATACCGCGTCTAATCTTAGCATTGACAATGTCCTTTTGGATCTTAGGACAAGTCAAAATATCATTTTGTGAGGCAATTTCTATTATCACTTTTCTTAAATCCGGGTCCGTGTCCCCACGTCATCGCAAAAATCCTAGAAAGAAGCCATGATTAGTTGAAGATTCACTTTCATCATGACCCTGAAAAGGAAATCCATATTGCAAAAAAAGTTGACACATCAATTGAGTCTTTAAATGCATTCAATACTCACTTTTAACTTCTGAGAATGCCCGTCAAGAACAACTTGAATTGATTGATGTTGATTTAACAAATCTAGCATCTCATTGAAACATTTATCATGAATGCAATTAACATCACCACATGCTTAAAGAATCTTTCAAGTACCTTGTTCCAACTCCTAAAATTATTTTTTGTGTAAAACGTACTTGTACTTCCATGAAAAAATTCATTTTTGAATTAATAACAACATACAATACACATTTCTTTCTCCACGCTATACTCCAACCACTTAGAACATGGACCCCTGAACCAATTAGAATAAAATTGACGCATTCTACTTTCAATTTCAGTTGAAGGATATGATTCCATACGAGGTTAACAAGGCCCTTTTTGAATATAATGCTTCCTTACTTCATCCCATATGCGAGGGTTATAATCATCAAGTGGTATTCTTTTTCCCAGATAACGTCAAGTGAACCCAAATTAAGCTCATTTATACAATGAGAACCATTGTGTAATGACCTATTCCCGTCGTTATAGAAAATCCAACGGGGGAAAATTTGGGTCCGGAAAACTTTTTTGTAGTAATTGGATTTTTCCAACCATGTCCAAATTTGGACGAAATCGGAGTCATTAAGGTGTAGGGAAATATGATAACAATCGGGTGAATCATTTATGATTTTGATTACATGAGTATTTAGATAACTCGTTAAGGAATCCGTACAACTTTACGAAATTAATTTCGGGCGAGCAGAACGTATTTACTGAGCGTCGTGGGTTAGAGGTGTGTTGTGAAATCAGAATTTTGGAATTCTTGAAATAACTCTCTGTCTCAAGAATGCCACTTTGGCGCTGGGTTTTTCCGCTTTGGCGGGGCCGTTGTGGAGGAGTGGTGGCCGTTGTGGCGAGCTCGACGTGAATTAAAATCGTTAATAAACCCCTAAACAGCTTCATTATGCACTTTTAGACTTTTTAAGCTAAGGAACGACCCCCAGGCAACTCATACTCATTTTTCACCATTCTTGAGGCTAAATGTAAGCATTTTACTCCCCGAATCCATTTTTCGATTCGTACAACTTAATAAAATGGGTAAATATTGATGGGGGAGGGTTTTGTTATCGATTCAATAGTGGAAACAACCCTAAATTGGATAATTGGGATCATGGGTTTGATCTAGGGTTCATAGAATTGTTAGTAATCCAGGTAATTAATGATTGTTTATTGATTCCCATATTATATTGATTATTTGTAGACCAAGAACAAGCGGAACGAATCCGAAAAGGGAAGGATCAAGTTTTTTAGGGTTTCAAGCTTGTTTCAAAGTAGGTGATGGTTGTGATTCTATGGTTGTTCTTGCTTCATTATGATACTTGTATATGTATGAATGTTGCAATGTTGATCACACTTATTGTAAATGAGATAGATAATTGATGAATGCCATGAAATCATGACTTAAATGTATGATCTTGATGATATACTTGTGATTGTGATTGTGGTGTGTGAATGAGATCGGTTGCCACATTCCGGCATAACTAACTTGGATCGGTTGCCACGTTCCGGCATAACTATAGGATCGGTTGCCACGTTCCTGCATGCTAACTGTTTGGTTTTGGGTTCCATGAGAGGATCAATGATTTGACATAAAATGTGAAGTTGTTCGTTGTTCATAAATGTTGATAATATTGTATATGTTGATATATATGCATGTGATTATAATGTTGTTTGATTTGTTTATGTTGCACTAGTGGGATAGCCGCGTGATCCTACTAGTACATTGTGGTTGTGTACTGATTCTGCACTTGCTTTTATTTTTGTTTAGTACAGGGCATCTTCAAGCGGTTATTGACAGACCTCGCTTCGAAGATAAGTGATCGCCGTTCGAATTCAAGGGTGAGCCAATTCTTCCGGGCTGCCATGGAATTCTCTTTCGTCTATATCCACCATTTCAAGACTTAGACATTTGTTTTAGCTAGTTGGGGGTGTATCCCTTTCTTGTTTAGACTTGGTTCATTGTTAGATGTTTTGGTACATTGACTTCAAGTTTTAGGTTATTCTTCCGCATTGTTAGTTATTATTGTTAGAATTTTTTTAGAGTTTATGGGAAATCTATTTTTATTTCCTTAGTGTTTGATTTAAATGCCTTAGTTTTTAGATTATTTGCTTGGTTTGGTTGTAGTTGTGGTTCTCCCACCGGAGTGTTAGTGTGGGTGTCAATCACGACGATTTGGATCGTGACACATTGACATCTGTATTAGAACTTTCTTGAGAATGATTAAATTTGGCGAGAAATTTATCCATCTTAAATCTTCCTACAAAATAAATATTCAATTGAACACACAATTAATTCAAATTAAAGCCCCTTATATCACACAATTTCTAACTAATGTTCTTACAATGTTCATTAGAAATTTGGAATATTGAAATTAACTAAAATTATGTCTAATATAAAATCAGTCATCACTCATCAAAACTTCAAACAACTCAAGAAAGAGAAATAAAAAAATTGAAAATAAATGACAAACTTACAATCTAAAGTTTTTTGCTTGTTGGTTGATGGAGAAATCAATCAACAGTGCGATTCGCGAGGCTGAGCCACTGGTCAGATCAGCGGAGGGGTGAGCGGGGTTGGGTTATGGACTGAAGGCTGAAGTAGGCAATGACAATTTTATTTTTTTTGTTGAAAAGTTTGAAGGAAGAGTGAGGGTATCAATGGTAAAGAGAAAAAGAAAAATATTTCCTTTTTTTTTAATCAAATAAAAGAAAAGTCAACAAGTAAATTTTTTTTTAAAAAACAAATGTGGTTAAAAAGTAAAAAGTTACGATTAAAAAAAAAATTATAAGAAAACACAGTGGGTGCAGTTAAAAAGCAGTGGTTGTAGTTAAAAAATAAACACAATTAAAAAAATAAAAATTAAAGCACAAAGCTGTCAGCGGAGTTCAATCCCACGACTTTAGGCATTAGGATCTTACAGTTGGCACTCCAGAGTACTTTTGTTCTCTGGGTGCCATATTTATAATTTATATATATGTTATATGTATATACGAAGAGTTTTCATCGAAGCTTGTGTGGTGCGGCATCTCCACTGACAGTGGCGGATTCAGAATTTTCAATAAGAGGTTCAAAATTTGTAGAAATAGACACATAAAATAGTCAAAGGGGGTTTGACATCTATTATATATACATAAAAAATTATTTTAATCATGTATAAATAATATAATTCTCCGTCGAAGAGGATTCGAATGAACCCCTTTAATACAAGGTGGCTCCGCCCCTGCATAATAGTAACTACAAGCACCCACTCTTTAGAGATTTATTAGTTTTTCATCATTTTAGAAACTTATGAAAATCCATTTTATCTAATAAAAATCATATTTTAATAGCATTAATATAATGTATTAATTGAAATCTTAACGTACAATTACACACAAAAAAAAAAAAAAACTTTTGTGTGTATTTTAAGCGTAGCATACAAATGACATTTGTTAAAACAAAAAAAAAAGAGTTGCGACAAGATAAAATTATGTGATTGTTCATTTTTCTAAACATCTTTTTCATCATTAAAGTCTTTTAGTAGTAATAACATTTTTCTGAAAATTAAAAGTGTTTAAAAGTAACATAAGCAATTAAATAGAGGTTAATATATATATATATATATACTACCTTAAAAACATGAACTCCCAAACTTGAATATTGAATTACTATAATACCCCCAATTAAAAACACTCAATTTATTTTATTTATTAATTTAATTAAAAAAAATTATATTGAAAGTAGATACCTTTTCAAATTAAAGGATTTTGACTTTTTCAATGAGTCGTGACTTTTCCAAAGGGTTGTGACTTTTTTGACAGGTTGTGATTTTTTCAATGAGTTGTGACTTTTCCGAAGGGTTGTGATATTTTCGAAGGGTTGTGACTTTTCTGATGAGTTGTGCCTTTTTCAAAGGGTTGTTACTTTTTTGATAAGCAGTGACTTTTTCTAAAGGTTGTAACTTTTTGGATAAGACACAATTAACACTTAGGGTGTGTTTGGTATGAAGGAAAACAAAATGTTTTTCAATTTTCTCATGTTTGGTTGGGATAAATGTTTTCCAAATCAACTCATTTTCCTCAAATTTAAGGAAAATGACTTCCCTTCAAAACTTAAGGAAAACATTTTCCAAAACTCTCTTCCGAACCCACCC
>JAJOOO010006767.1:0-16111 GCA_029582685.1 Solanum piurae | reverse complement strand
TAGCGAAAGTGTGGAGTCTTGTTTGATATTGGTGCCAATGCCTTGTGTGATGAGCTTACCGTGAACCATGTGTGATGACACCTAGAATTTTCCCCGTTTCTTCGGTTAACTAAGTGATGTAAGCTCTTGAAATGATCATAGGCAACAATTTTATGAAGTGAAACAATTTGACATTATACCTCTTTTGTGGCCTACCTTGTGAGTGTGTGAACTTTGCTTGAACACCTTTTGAGCCTCAGCCTTTTCTTGGAAGAAACTTGATGAAATTGTGACCTTTCTTTATCCCTTCACCCATAATCCTCATGGAATGTGGTTTGTTTGAATAGCCAACTTAGGCCAAAAGTCTAAATTGGGAGTGTGGTGAAAAGAGAAGGTAAATCAAGAAGTGCAAAGAAGTCCCCTTTGACCCATGACTTTGAGAAAAATGGAACCCCTCCATAAAAAAAGAAAAAAAAGAAAAAAAAGAAAAGAAGAATGAAAAAGAAAAAGAATGAAAAAGTTTTGAAATAAAGTTGTGAAATTACAAGAGAAATAGGGTGATTGGTATTCCATGAGAAGGGAATAATGGGGTGACATTTGAGCATGAATGAAAATGTTGAAGAATAGGGAGGAAAGTGTTGTTCATACCATATTTCATGAGGATAGCAGCCACTGATCCTAAATAATCATACCTTTACACTCAGCCCCGTTACAAGCCTTGAAATGATCTTTTTGACCTTGAGTGAGCTGAAACAAGTGTTGATTGGAAAATAAGGACAAACCTATGAGTGAAGTCATGCATGTGCTCATCTTTGTGAGTGTGAGTTGTTTTTGATTCCAGAACTATAAATTGTTGAACCATTGTGTGTGAATATGGAATCATTCTTTGTGTGAGGGCATTTGAGTACTTTTGTTGAGCTTGAACTTGCATTTGAAGCAAATATTGTGAACTTGAGAATCTTTGATAATGGTGAGTCACAACTTGAATCTTTGAGTGCACAATTGATCCTTGCATAAGTAAGTTGAGTTTTTTTGTGTGAATTCATGATTGAGTCTTGTGTAGCACTTTTTGAGACATCCTTTTTAAACTGCTGAACTTGGGTTTTACTTGAGAACAAGCAAAAGTTTAAGTTGGGGGTGTTGATGAGTCCTAGATTTGGACTCATTTAGGGCTTTATTTATAATGATTTAGTGTCCTCAAATGCTTATTTCGTGCCAATAACTGATGAAAAACCCTTGATTTCTAGGTATATGGATTGAGGAACAAAGCATGGACACTAATTTGCAAAAAGGAACGAAGCGAGATGAAAGAAGGAAGAAAAGAGAGCCTGGTGATCGCCACGTCCATTTGGCGAGTCGCCGAGTGGCCATTTGACCGCCTAAAGTTACAGTGTGCCAAGCCATGAAGGAGAAAATCAAGTTGGAGAGAGAAAGGAGCAGTCGGCGGATCACCGAGTGGTTCCGCAATGCAGTATTAGATCGCACAAAGTTACAGACCTGGAGGATGCTGAAGGCCAAAGCAAAAAGGTGATGGAATTGACCAAAGGGTAGATTGTTGAGTTGATCGGTGAGCCCGACTTACTGCACTGAATGGTCCTTCGCAGCATATTTTTGGCGACTATAAGTATGTTTTTGAACAATTAGTTCAATATCTTATCTTTTATCAAATTTTATTCTGAACAATCTTTAGTGTAATTTTTAGTTTTGAACTCAGAATATTGCGACAAGTTTTTCCTTAGCTTTGAAGAATTGAAGTTTTTCAACTTTTGAGAAATTGGAAGTGGGTCTTTGAGATTCTTCAATTTGGACCTTTGTAAAGATGAAATTAATCTTACCCATTTGATGGAAACACAATCTGGTAACAATTTCTATCTTTTTATGATGTCTAGCTAAAACCCCAATTCTTGGGGTGTGATTATGTGATTATGGGCTGATTTAGTTTATGGGTATTGCTAATTGTTAGTTTAAATGCTATTTAGAAGTGATTTCAATCAGTAATTGTGGTTTAATTTAAATAATTGTAGTTGCAAATGCAGTTCTACCTTCGTATTTTTTGCTTGCTCGAGAGAGATGTTTTAAAACCAAGATTATTGGTTGATGGTCTGTGGTTATTGGGTTTTCATGGGTTCAACTTAGGATAGTGAATCCTAAACCTTTTCCCACACATTTAGCTCGAGAGAATGAATGGACTAAGGCGTAGGCTGTTCTTATTTTGTATGCTTGTCGATGTTCGAGAGAAATTTACCTGATTCGGGTTAAATTGTTCGCGAAAAAGTTTACCTCCTCTATAATCTAGTTTCTTAACTAATTTACAGTTATTTCCTAACACTTACAATTACCCATTTTTCTATATTAGTCTATAATCGAATCACATCCCAAGAACCTGTCTCATTATTGTTATTCCATATTATTTGTTGCTGCTGTAGTTGATAATTGAAACCAAAACCCCCCGTTATTTGACATTCATGTCACCCCTTGATTTGAATTATGTTTTCATTCGTAAATGTCTATTCCTTTGGCTGATTTAAACATATTTGTACTTTTCTATTGAATCTTAAACACGTACCAATCCCTGTGGGATTCGACCCCAACTCATTTTGTTGGGTTATATATTGACTAACGATTGTTGACGATTAAAATTGGATGAAGTGTCTTTGATGGCGTTATTCAATTAGCTATCTGTTGACATCCCCTTAAATATGCCAGCAGTTATAAAAAAGAAAAAATTAATCTATTTATAGGCCCTTGAACGTGCCAATAATTTAAAAAAATAAAAAAATAAAAATTTGTCGGCGGGATTTGATCCTAGGACTTTAAGGCTCAAGCATTTAGCCTTTTACCACATGCATCACATAGTAATTTTGTTCTGTGGGTCTCACACACACATAGAGAGAGACCGAGAGTTTCCGTCGAAGCTTGCGGGTGGCGTGGCACCCCATCGTCCTGAATAATCCGCCCTTGTATGTATGGATGATTTGTATATGTATCTGATAAAATTGTTTTTGTTCGTATACAAAATTATTGAATACTTATGTTTGTATCTATATATATGGGATCCTGTGTATATAAATGTGTAAAATTTGTATTTGTATTCGATATGTGAATATTTATATATATAATTATGGATCAAGAATTTTATATGCAAAATTTATATGTTTTATTTGTATATGCATTTATATAACAATGTATTTATGATTGAATGTATATATTTCGTATGTATGAATTAACCTAACTAAGCTATAATCAATATTGCTATCAAAAGTTAAAGAAGATCACTGAAAGAGCTTTGAGGGAAAAGATCATAATCACAAATAGTTCAAGAAATTTGATATTGTAACACCTCGGGCTTTAAAAAGGTCAAAGTGAGCTAGCGGGCAATTCCACAAGCCTGGAACAGCTCGGGGACCCTTCATGGAACCCTAATCGGTCTTGTTAGGGCACCAGTGGCTGTTTAAGGCAAGTGGACTAGCCATTTAGGGCTGCCAGGTTTTAGGGTCACATGGACGGCTTCCTAAACAACCCGTATAAAGTTGTACGAACCGTTTATGGCAAGATGTCCAGTCGTGCAAGGCTGCCAAGATCTTGGGGTCACCTGGACGGGAACCTAAATGGCAGTGAACATATGTCCGACCCGTTTATGGCCCTTTTAGGTCACACATTAGCCTTTTAAGTTAGGGTCATTTTGGTCTTTACCCTATGTGTTTGGTACCTAAGCTACATTGTTTTAATCCCTATTTAAAGACCTATATAAGTGATTTAAGTCCTAAAACTACCCATTCTAAATTATTCACCTAATTCCTAAATTTCCCTCCTAGTTCATCCCCAAAATCCTCTCAAAAGCTATGGAAGAAAGAGCTAGGGTTTCACTTCAAGATTCTCAATACACAATAGCTATTGGGCCTTGATCACTAAGGTATGTTATTATTCACCTATGGAGTCCTTTCCTCCATAGGGTTCCTAAGATCTTCAATTTTACAAGTTAGATTCTCCATTCAAATTTATGATTTTTATTCAATCTTTATGGGTTCTTTTCAATTATGATTCAATTACTTGCTTTCTATCTTCTAATACATGAGTTGAAAATATTTACTTTATTTTAAGTTGAATTCATATGAACCCATGCATGATCCATGATTTTAGACTATGAACACATGATGAAGCTTATGAACTATGCAAGATGAATTTATGAAGATATGCTTGTTTTTATGAAGTTGATGTAACTAATTTAAGGATGCTTTGAGAGTAAAGTATCAATGTTTTTCTAAAAGGTTTTCTCACATATTACTAAGAACATGATTGTGAAAGGTTTTCTCACATGAGGATTCATGAGGTTGAAAGGTTTTCTCACCTAAGTTGAATCAAGTTAAGGATCTAATCTAAATGACTTTAGCTTGGATTGGGTTCTTAATTGTGAGTTTCCATGGATGATGAAATGAATATGATTAATGACTATTCCGTGGGATTTTCCTTAGCACCGAGAGGATATTGAGATGGAGGCTCTCCTGTTAGTAGATGCCGGGTCTCTAGTAGAAATTTTCTTGTCCCTAACTATGTGCCCCCATAGGATGTTGTCTCATATAAACAGTAGCTAGTGGATCCACTTTAGCTCAGACTCATGGTTCTTACCTTGGCAAGTAAATGACATCTCTTTTAGGTGTGTGATAAACACTGAATTCTATGAAATAGCTTGCATGGTCTATGTCATGGTAAACTTCCTACAATAATGAACTAAGGTTACTTCTAAAGTATCTCACTTGTGTTTTGAAGATGTTAAGCTTGCATTGACCATGATTATGACTCATGTTTCTAACCTCTTATTTTATAATTTAGTTTGGTCATTGCATGTCATGTAAAGTCCATTTTATCATGATTTATAACTCTTATGCATTACTATCATACTTGGTACATTTCATATACTAATGCATACTTGTACCTACATTGTTTCACTAATGTAGGACCCGACACTCCTACCTTTCATACTCGTGGCTAGTTCATCCATTTGGCACTTGAAGATTGGTGAGTTCTCATGATCCGAGGGTCGAGAAACTTTTACATGCTTTCTTTCATTTTAGTTTTCAGACATTCGTATGTGGTGTGTGGGTTATGTCTCAACCACTTGTTTTGAGTTAGTAGATGGCTTGTTGAGACTATGTTAGACTTCCGCTTTTGTCAAACTCTTTTATGATATAAGACTATTTTTTTGAAATCGTTATTTCTATTATCTTATATGATGTATGCTAAGTGGCTTGTGTAGGGCCGTTCGGGGTTCTATACGTCATGTTTCGCCTAGGGTATACTTTGGATCATGACATCTATGAGAATATTCATGATGTAGGGTGATTTCACTAGACATTAGGGTATATCACGAGTTCATGAACTGATCATATTGTGAAACATGAGTGCATATATCATGATTCATATAACATAGGGCTGAAAATTCTCAATTCCATGAAGTAAGATTGGGATCGTTGTACTAAATTCTTTGCTAGTATAGTCTTGAATCTCTCTAAAGTTCATGAACATAATGCTGATATGCAGTGGAGTGTCATAACAATTGAAATCTAAGGAATATGATAGAGTAGGAATGAACTAGTATCTTTTCATAACTCATTCTGAACACATCACCATATCATCTTCCCCTTAGTTAACATAGGTCATGGACATAACGCTGGTATGTACGGAGTGTCATAACAATTAAAATCTAAGGAATACTCTAGAGTATGAATGAACTACTATATCATCATAACTCATTCTACACACATCACCATATCATCTCCTCCTTAGTTCTAAGTTTACATTATGAGACTATGGACCTATTCTATATTATCTAAACTTGCCTATATCCTCTTTAATCTAACAACGTTAATCACATGACTACTAAGTCTCCGTTATCTACATGTACTAAAATTCTTTCTAAGACTTTTTTTTGAGACACTTCGCTTAATTTTCTTCTAGCTCTATAGTGGTAGACCCAAAGTACACCCTAGATATGACATGGCGAATAAGGCCCCAAAATATCCTAAAAGAGTCACTTGACATAAGCACGATGTGTCAAGATACAATTCAAGAGATATAATTGATATAAGTCTCAAATCATAAGATGACAAAAAAAATGCCAACATAGTACATAAGAGAATAGTAGAACACGACTAAGTCTGACATATCTTTTCTAACACCATAAGAGTGGTTGTGACATGATCCATACACCACATACAAGTATGAAACTAAAAGGACCATAAAATCAATAAAATTATTCCATGGCATTGCCCTCGAATCATGAAGACTCACGAATCAAAGTGATCAATATGAGCAAACCCGATCTAACCACGTCCGGGAGAAGGAGCGTCAGACCTTATACAATAAGATAATATATGCACAAATATGCATTAGAATGGTGAATGTACTAAGTATGGAGAAATGCATGAAAACATAAATATTATACCATAATGAGTTAGAAACATGGATGTGCAAGATCAAGTAAGCACATAGTGAAGTTTGAAGGCAAATCTTAAAGAATATACATGGTCAATGCATCTTAAAATAATAAGGAAACTTTCATAAAATATTTGAAAATAAAATAGTTTATTTGTGAGAAAATTATCGTTAACCGACAATAAGACCATGTGAGCTATAACATGTAATATGGTGTAAACCTCACACCGAACTTGCCAAGGTAGAACTTCGTATCATTCATTATCGCTAAAGTGTATCCACTAGCTTAGATCATTTAAGATAATCATATGGAGCATGTAGTTTGGGAAAATGAGGTCACTTCTAGAGACCCGACCTCTACTAACAAAAGATCCTCCATATCAAAGTCCTCTCGGTCTTAAGTAAATCCCAACAGAAAAACGTAATCATAATCATATCAAAATACTTGGAAAGACAATAATTAAAAACTATCAATCCAATCATAAGTTAATATTATAATACCTCCTTTCAACACCATGATTTCATACTTGTTCATCAAGACAGTTCCCTTTTAAGCATCTAAATCATTATTCCTTTCAAATGTGAGAAAACCTTTCACAAACCATTGACACTTTATTTTAAAAGCATCCTTTAATCATAAAACATCAATTTCATAAAACATGCATAAATCCATAATCATAATTAATAAGTTCATAATCAAGGTTCATATTTATAAAATAGTCATACACACAGGTTCATATGAAATCAATTGGAAAATATGTAATTGAATCAAACCATACATAATAAGATTGAATTTAAGCAATTGAATCATAATAAATTGAACCTATGGAGATTTGCATAAAATCCTAGAAATTGGGTAAAGATCAAATTGGAGAATTAAGGAAAGACCAAAACACCCTTACTGAAAATCTACCGAAAACCCCCACAACTTCATCCTACGGTCCGTAGGAACTTCTATGGACCATCCTGGTCAGTCGTAGAACACTTACTGAGACTCAATATCTTTCACCATTTCTATGATTTTCTTCTGTGTCATTGTCTTTTGTACGGCTCCGAGACATCACCCGTAGAATCCAAGTTATTAAAATCCTCCAAGTACAAAATATCTTTCCATGGAACCCTTCTTATGGACCGTAGGAAACCTTACGTCTCATCCTATTCATCCGTAGACCACCATCAGAGACTTGATATTTTCTGAAATTCCAAGACCATTCCTACGACTGCCTTAGCTTCTACGACCGATAGAACCTTTTACGAACTATAGATAGGCCCAATAAAACCTGCACCAGAAAACCTAAAATCTGCAACTTCTTTCAAAACTTAACTTCTATTTTCTGAGGTGTTACAATATCTCCCCCTTGCGAACATTCATCCTCAAATGAGACTCAAGATAGCATACCACAAGGCCATCTCTATGGGATGCTGCTACCCATAAGGCCATCTTGGGCATGGGAAAGAAAGGCGAATAGAGTATGGAGAGATCGAACAACCCAACATGAATGCAAATCATATAAAAATGCACATAAACAAGGAGAAATCAACTTTAAGCTAAAACATAAACTTTAAAACAAATTTTCATGGACATGCATGCTTATTATACATGAGAATGACTAAAACACATGAATCCAAAAGAATGAACTATGAGGAACTAATACCTCAAGATAAAAAGGAGCAGAGGGAAAGTGATGATGATACTTATACATCATATCTACTTCAGCTTCCCAAGTATCACCCTTAACTAATTGATTCCTCTAAAAAACTTTCACAGATGCAACGTCTTTATTTATTAACTTTCGAACTTGAAAATCCAAAATTTCAACCAAAACCTCCTCATACGAAAGACTTTCCTTAACTCCCAAACTTTCCAAAGGCACTATATACATCGGATCTCCAATACAATTTTTCAACAAAGAGACATGGAATATCGGATGTACTGATGTCAAGTCGGTAGGTAACTCTCACTCATAAGAAACTTTCCCAATATGCCTCAAAATCTTATATGGGCACACATATTAGGGAATAAGCTTCCCTTTATTTATGAAACTCATCACACCCTCCATGGGTGAGATTCTCAAGTAAATCCAATCATGAATATAAAATGCAAGCTCTCTTCTTCTAACATTGATATAAAACTTTCGTAGACTTTGAATCATTTTCAACCTTTCCCCTAGTAAGTTGAAACTTCTCTATAGCCTCATGCACTAACCCAGGCCCTATCAAAACGACCTCACCAACTTTAAACCAACCAATAGGAGACCTACACTTCCTACCATAGAGAGCCTCAAATGGATCCATTTGGATATTGGAGTGATAACTATTATTATAAGCAAACTCGATCAAAGGCAACTGATCATCCTAATTAACCTTGAAGTCGATCACACAAGCTTTCAACATATATTTCAAAGTTTGAATAGTATGCTCAGCTTGTCCATCAGTCTGAGGATGAAAAGTTGTACTAAGCGTAACTTGAGTACCAAGAACCTTTGGAAAGACCTCAAAAGCTGCAACATAAACTAAGTACCAAGAACCTTTGGAAAGACCTCAAAAGCTGCAACATAAACTGAGTACCACGATCAGAGATAATGGATAAAGGCACCCCATGCAATCTCACCATCTCCCGAATGTAAACCTTAGCATAGTCATCCTCTAGAATTAAAGTCTTCACGGGACGAAAATGAGTTGACTTCTTCATTCGGTCCATAATAACCCAAATTGAGTCAAACAGATGATGAGTACAAGGCAAACCCCTAATAAAGTCCATATTCAAATCTTTCCACTTCTAAGTAGGAATGCTAGTGTCTTGAGCAAAACCACTAGGTTTCTGATGCTTAACTTTCACTTGTTGATAATTACGTCACTTTGCCACAAAGTTTGGGATATCACTCTTCATCCCATTCCACTAATAGACCTCCTACAAATCATAGTATATCTTGGTGTCTCCCAGGTGAATAGATTACTGAGAACTGTGAGCTTTTATCAAAATTTGATTCCTCAAATCATCAACATTTAGAATACATAATCAATCTTGGTATTGAAGGACATTATCTCCCCTCGGGAGAAAGCCTCTATGGCTTTTTCAGAAACCGACTTCTTCAAATCAACCATAACTGGATCATGATATTTCTTAGTCTTCACATCGGAGAGACAATTTTGAACCATTTTGATTAATCACACCACCCTCATTGGAATCAATTGAGTGAATATCCAATCGGGATAATCTATGAACATCATGAACTAGCTCTTTCTTGCCATCCTTAACATGAGAAACACTACCCACGATAGTCGACTAAGAGCATTCGCCACCACATTCTCTTTACCTAAATGATAAAGAACACTCATGTAGTAATCCTTCAATAACTCACCATATCTCCTTTGGCAAAGATTCAGGTCCTTTTGGGTGAATACATATGTCAAGCTCTTATGTTCAATAAACACATCCACATAAACACAATATAGGTAATGTCGCCAAATCTTTAAAGAAAAACTACCATCACTAGCTCCAAGTCGTGGGTCGGATAATTCTTTTCATGGAATTTTAATTTCTTGAAGCATAAGCGATGACTTTATTATGTTACATCAAGATACAACCAATACCAATTCGTGATGCATCACAATATACCACAAACCATCTGATCCTTCTCATAATGTCAATACAGGGGTTGAAGTGAGTCTATCCCTTAACTCTTGGAAGATCATCTCACAAGCTTTCGACCATAGGAATTTTACATTTTTTTGAGTCAACATTGTCAAAGGTGAAGCAATAAAGGAAAACCCTTCCACAAGCCATCTGTAGTAATCGGTCAAACCCAAGACACTTTGTATATCTAAAACGGACAAAGGTCTCAGAGGATTCTTAACCGCCTCAGTTTTCTTAGGATCAACTTGAATATCATCACCGGAGACAATATGGCCAAGGAAAGCAATAGACCTCAAACAGAACTCATATTTGCTAAACTTAGCATACAATTCCCAATCCTTGATAATTTGCAACACAATCCTTAAATTCTCAACATACTAATGCTCACTCCAAGAGTAAATCAAAATATCATCAATAAACACAATTACGAACATGTCAAGATATTGTTTAGAAACCCGATTCATAAGATCTATGAAAGTTGTCGAGGCATTAATCACACCAGATGACATTACAAAAAACTCGTAGTGACCATACCAAGTTTGAAAAGCCGTATTCAGAATGACACTTTCTTGTGCTCTCAACTAATGATAACCTAACTAGAGGTCAATCTTTGAAAAGAAACTTGCACCTTGGAGTTGATCAAACAAGTCATCAATCCTTGGAATCGGATACTTATTTTTTTTATAGTAACCTTGTTGATAGTCAATGCACATATGACGTGAATCATCCTTCTTTCAATCAAACAACACAACACTGAAGCACCCCATGGTGAGATACCCGGTCTAATGAGATCCTTATCCAATAAGTCTTTCAATTTATCCTTTAATTCCTTAAGTTTAACTGGAGCCACACAATAAAGAGGTATAGATATAAGTTGCATTTTTGGGAGTAGGTCAATGCCGAAATCTATTTCCCTTTTGGGAGGAATGCCTTTAGAAATCATTTTCCTAGCCTTTAGGCAAGATATAAACTGACCCTTAAGCGCTAAATTTCCCCATTTACATTCTAAGTTTAGCAACCTGATTTCCATCGTTATGGAAAAGCCAATGGGGGAGAGAATTGGTGCCAAAAAACCTTTTCATAGTAACTTGAAATTTTTCAACCTAGTCCAGATTTAGACGAAATCGGAGTCACTAAGTTTTAGGGAAATCTGGTAACAATCGGGAGACTTATTTATGATTTTGATTACATGAGTAGTTAGATAAGTCGTTAAGGAACCCGTACGACTTTACGAAATTGAAATTAGGTGAGTAGAACTCCCAGAATCGATCTTAGCATGAACAATATTTTCTGAGCTTCGTTGGTTAAAGGTGTCTTGTGAAATAGGGATCTTGGAATTATTAAAATAGCTCACTGGTTCCGTGCATGCCGCTGGGGTGGAATTTCTACCGCCAGGGGCGGGGCCACTGTAGCGGGGTGAGGACCGCTGTGGCGGGTTCGATGCGACTTAAGGTCATAAATAAACCCCAAAACGTCTTTATTCTGTACTTTTTGACTTTGAGAGCTAAGGAACGACCCCAGACGAGTTCTTAACCATTTTTCACCATTCTTGAGGCTAAAGGTATGGTTTTAACTCCCCGAATCCATTTTTCGATCCGTAGAACGTAATAGAATGGGTAATTATCGATGGGGGAGGATTTTGATCTAGATTCTATGGTGGAAACAACCCTATTTTGGGTGCTTGGGATCATGAGTATAATCTAGGGTTCATAGAATTATTAGCGATTTGGGTAATTAGTGATTATTTATTGATTCTCGTGTTATTATGATTGTTTTTAGACCAAGAACAAGCAAAACAAATCCGGAAAGGGAAGGATCAAGTTTCTTAGGGTTTCAACCTTGTTTCAAGGTAGGTTATGGTTGTGATTTCATGTTGGTGTGATATATGTTTGTAATTGCTTTATTATAATACATGTATGTATGTATGTATGTATGCGAATGTTGCATTATTGATCACCCTAATCGTAAATGAGGATAATTGAATAATTGTATGCCATGAATCACCTCTTGTTGTATGATTGTGAGAATATATATTGTGATTGTGATTGTGGTTTGTTGAATGGGTGGGTGTCACGATCCGACATACTAACTGGGATCGATTGCCACATTCAGGCATAAATATGGGATCGGTTGCCACGTTTCGGCATAAATATGGAATCGGTTGCCACGTTCCGGCATAAACATTGGATCGGGTACCACATTCCGGTATGCTAAAAGTTTGGGTGTGAGTTCCATGAGAGGACCATTGAATTGGGTTCCGTGAGAGGACTATTGAATTGTGTTGTGTATCTACTTATGATGATTACGTTCATATCTAATGATGATTGATATTGGAGGACTGTATGTTGCTCGAAAATGATAACCATTGTTGATCCTGAAAAGATGACTAATATTGTATATGTTCGGTATATGCCTGTTTTATAATGTTGTGGTTACTTGCATGTGTTTCACTTATTGGGATAACCGCGTGATCCTACCAGTACACTGTGGTTGTGTACTGATACTGCACTTTCTTGTTCTTTTTTGAGTACAGGGCATCTTTAGGCGGTTATTGATAGATCTCAGCGAAGTGACTATTGAGCGTGACCGGATTCAAGTGTGAGCTAGTTCTTTCAGGCTGCCATGGATCTCTTTTGTTTAAGTCCATTCTTTTCGGACTCAGACTATTGTTTAAGGTGTTTGTTTAGTTTTGGGGTTGTACCCCTTGTTCTTAGACTTGTCGTTAGTAGAGTTTTGGTACAATGACTTTCAGGTTCTAGGGGTTGTTCTTCCGCATTAGTTTGGTTAGTTGTTTGTTAAAACCTTGGAGTTTATGGGGACTCCATTTTTATTATTATTTAAACCTGCTTCCGTAGCTTTAAATGTGTATTACTTTGGTTAAGTTGATTAGTTGGGCTGTAGTTTTGGTTCTCCCACCGGAGGGTTAGTGTGGGTGCCACTCACGATGGTTTGAGTCGTGACACTAAGATAGATTCATTCAGAACCTGAAATATGACCAATTGGGTCCTACAATCTATGGAAGCATAGCAAGAGTGGATCCAATTCATCCCAAGAATGACATCAAAATCTAACATATCAAGCTTTACCAAATTAACATGAGCGAATCTAAGAGAAACATATATATGGAAATTTCTATAAACTTGTTTAGACAAGATTGAATCACCAGCATGTGTAGATAAAATAATATCAAGACAAATATCAAATCTCATATCCATATAAAGAGTCACGAAAGACAATGTAGCACCCGAATCAAGAAAAACATATAAATCAAGAAGAAAGACTTTCAATACACCAGTCACAACATCCTGAGAACCCTCATGATCATGTCGAGTATGAAGAGCATATAACTTATTCTCATGAGGAGCACCCAAACCATAACCACTAAGCTGAGCTTGCTTGCCATCACTTCCCTTAGCAGCGAGAAAAGGACACTCTCTCACCTTATGGCCGCTCTATGTACAACCATAGCAAACATCTATTCTGGCTAAGCATTTTCTCGAGTGTATCTTTCCACACTTTTGGAAAGCGAGAATAGAAGATCCACTACCACCACCTCCTTGAGTCTTAGGGTTAGACATACTTTCTTTGTTGAACTTTAAGGCTGGAACATAAGAAGAACCTTGACCAGAGAACTATTGCCGAAATTAAGGACGACCATGTCCATCGAACTTAGAATGAGAAACATCACCATCACTAGACCTTTCCCTTTTTGACTCTCTAGATTTTTCCTTTATCTTTTCCTCTTTGATTGGTTGGGCATGTGTCATCAAATGGGAAATGTCCATCTCCTTAATCAACATGGCGGTACGACACTCTTTGACCACTATTTTGAACACACCCGAAACAAACTTGCTCATTCTTACCATAGAGTCAACAACCATAGTAGGAGCATTCTTAGAAATTTGTGTGAACTTCAATGTATACTCCTTTACATTCACGTTTCCTTGATGACGATTAATAAAATCGAGCACTTTCACTTCCCTTATCTCTATGGAAAGAAACGATCAAGAAAATATCCTTTGAATTTCTCTCAATCAAGAGGACCCGATTCAATTACCCACTTTTCCTTCCATTGGTTGAACCACACTTGAGCAATATCCTTAAGTTGATAAGCGGTCAAGTCCATTTTTTCCAACAGTGTAACTCCTATAATCACCATGATCTTACGGATTTCTTGAATAAACTTTTGGGGCTCTTTATCAAATTTTGATCCATGAAACTCTGAGGATTCATCCTAGTGAAATCCCTAACACTTGTCATCGTCGAACCCACACTTGGGTTCACTAGAGTAACGACCTCTCTATTAGATTGGGCCATCATAGCTTTAGTCATTACTTGGAAAATGTCTCAAAACTTGGAATGAGACACTTGCTTGGCCAAAGGATCGGCCGACGCTTGAGAAACTTTGAACTCCATATTTTCACTCACATTCCTTCTTGCGTTGGCTCTTCGATGGGGCATATCTTCAAAAACATTGGACAAGAGTTAGGAGAATGACCTTGTAGAGGTGAACTCTATGGAACAACTTTAGAGTAGTGAAAGAAGTGAAGTTTCCTAAATGCCTTGTAGCCTGCTATTCATAAATGTGGCACACTTCATACTTATGAACAAGACTCTACTCAACGCGACTTGTAAGACATCCTAGGATCTTTCTAAAACCTAATGCTCTGAATACCAAGTTTGTTGCGACCTAAAGTACACCCTAGATGTGACATGTCATATGAGACCCGAAGAGATCCTAAACGAGCTACTTGACATAAGCACAATGTGCCAAGATACAATCTAAGAGATATAATTGAAATATGTCTCAAATCATAAGATGACATAAAAGATACCAACAAAGTACATAAGAGAATATGTGGAACACTAATAAGTCTGGCATAGACTTTCTAATATCAAATGAGTTATTGAGACGTGACCGTATATCACGTACAAGTCTGAAACTTAAAGGACCATCAAAGCAATAAAAGTATTCCATGGCTTTGCCCTCAAATCATGAGGACTCACCAATTCAAGTGATCAAATTGAGCAATCTCGATCTAACCACATCCTAGAGGAAGAGCATAGGACCCTATACTATATGACAATATAGGCACAAATATGCATTAGTACAATGAATATGCTAAGTATGGGAAAATGCAAGAAAACATAAACATGATACCATAATGAGTTAGAAACATGGATGTACAAGACCAAGTAAAGACATAATGAAGTTTAAAGCCAAATCTTAAAGCGTATACAAGACCAATGCATCTTAAAATCATAAAGGAAGCTTTCATAAATTCTTTGAAGAGAACATAGTTTATTTGTGGGATATTTACCGTTAACCAACAATAAGACTATGTGAGCTATAATATGGAATCTGGTGTAACCCTCATATCGAAAAGAGAGAGACTACTTGCCAAGGTAGAACTCTATATTATTCATTATATCTAAAGTAGATCCACTAGCTTCGATCATTTCAGATAATCCTATGAAGGCACATAGTTTTGGACAAAGAGATTGCTTCTAGAGACCCGACCTCTACTAACGGGAGAGACTCTATCTCAAAGTCCTCTCGGTGCTAGTAAATCCCAAGAGAAAAGGCATAATCATAATCATATCAAAATACTTGACATGCAATAATTAAAACAACCAATCCAATCATAAGTTAATATTAGAATATCTCCTTTCAAAACCATCATTTCATAATTATTCATCAAGACACTTCCTTTTTAAGCATCTAAATCATGATTCCTTGTAAATGTGAGAAAATCTTTCACAAAGCATTGTCACTTTATCTTAAGAAACATCCTTTAGTTATAAAACATTAATTTCATAAAACATGCATAAATCCATAATTATAATTCGTAAATTCATAATCATAGTTATATTCATAAAATAGGCATAGTCATTGGATCATATGAAATCAATTAGAAAACATGTAACTGAATCAAATCATACATAATAAGATTGAATTTAAGCAATTGAATCATAATAAATTGAACTCATGGAGATTTGCATAAAACTCTAGAAATTGGGCGAAGATCAAATTGGAGAATTAAGTATCTTTTCGGATTCAAT
>JAJOOO010006766.1:0-14585 GCA_029582685.1 Solanum piurae | reverse complement strand
TTATAGTATATGGGTATTCCCCATCTTTTCATTTTATTTATGATTTAGCTTCCGCATCAGTTTATTATCTTTAGTATGCTCATGATCATGCCAGCAGGGTTAGCTTGGGATCACTTGTGGTCCTAGGTCCCGTGTCCGCGTCTCAGGGGTAGTCTCGGGGCGTGACAATTACACTAATGGATTTATAGATTACTCTTCATCTCTAGAATACCAAAAATAAGCAAGGCAATAACCCAAAAGAGAATAAATCATACCATTCTAACCAATTTTAGAACACCGACATTACACACTAGCATGATGATACTAACAAAACATGAACTAGGATGGATAAATCATGATAGAAATATATATTCAACACTTAAACAATTTATCAGACACATAATGCAAGCAATACATGTAATAAATTTGAAGCAGATATGATCGATATTACAAAGGGACCAAAACCATGCATATTTCAATGACAGAAACATGATTTCAATTTAACAACTCAACATGCTATTTGCAGCAAGGTTAAACAAATTTAAGGGCATTTTGCAAGACAAGCTAGTAGAATGCAATCACCATTGAGAACCAATACTAAACCACAATTAAAATAATTATTTGGTCAAATAAACTCTTTACAGTAAGGTACCAAGTAATCATTCAACAACAATATACATAAATAAATAATGATCAACTTACTGAACACAAAGAGAGATACTAAGAGCACATTGTTAACTTAAGCCAAAATGAAAGTCACATTCACATGACACTATAAAGAACTGAAGATTATACCGGAACACTCTATCACAAAATGTATAAATCAAGGAAGAATAACTATCTTAATGACTAAAATTTCCAGATTTCGACCATTAAACAACATCAAACATACCAAGATATATCTAGAAATAACATATTCTAAATGGACATGAGCAGATTCATGAAGCTAAGGCAGTGAGTAATGAATGACTCCAGAGGATATGCCGAGGAAAATTTCCCCCAAAATTGAACATGAACAGATCTATAAACATGTTTTTAAAGAACACAACTCCAACAGAAAATCAACTTATATTCATAAGCAAACTAGTGTACATCAGCCTAACGCATTTTGACGCTTTCTAAGCACATAACAAAGACATGAACACTTTTTCATCAAAAATAAAAATGGGACAGTATCATAACCATCCAGTGAAAAACAAACTAAGGCTCAAGGCGAGCACGATGATCATGAATTCGGAAGAATGTAAACAGAGAGATGATTTTAACAATAAACACTAGATCAATTTGAAAACGAAACCTCTAATTCCATTTCAGAAAAAGGTAAAATAAATACTAAAGACAACATTTGGCTTTACATGCTTTAAATAAGAGTAACTAGAAACCTATACAGAACACAACTCAAGTCAAAATCTCTACTGAAACTAAATAAAAAGGAGAGTTGAGAGTCATATACCTTTTGAGGAGCAGTGACTGAGACAAGAACGAGCAGGGGAATGACAACCTCTACCACATAAAGCTCCGATTTGAGCAACCAAAAATCTGGGCAGAAACTTAAACTCAAACACCAAAACTATTATCTCATCTGCTTACAAAGTGTATTATTTAGTATGTATTTAAAGTATTTTGCTCAAGCTCTCCTTTGTATTTTCGCTCAATAAAAATCCAACCACTAACATTGACTAACAAGGAGCTTTTTATAGAAGGGAAATTAGGGTTTGGAATGGGGGGAAGGGCTGAAAAACCCGGATAAGAACAAGGCCCAATTTGATTTTTCAATTCGAATTTCCTCCAAAGATAGAGGAATAGCTGGTGCTTGTATGAAAGTTCTTCAATTTCTCAACAAATTCTAAAGAGTGAAAAAACTATTTAAAATAACATGCAAACTATATTATTATTATTTTTTTGGAAATTTTATAAAACTAATTATTTTAAATCGTTTGAAATTGAAGAAGCTCAAAATGATTAATTTATATTGTGGAGGTCCAAAATTAGGTGTCAACAACGATAACAACAATTAGGACTGGGTCTCCCAAAAAATATTAAGGGTAACCACGTGGACAACATGAATAGCGAAGGACAGGAGGTACCCATGGTAATACCAGCAAGACCAATCCGTGATGTGGCAGTCCACTCACCGCCAATGTGGCATCAAGTATAGGGAAACCACCAACGGGTGGTAGATTTGAGCTGAAAGAAAATATGGTACACCTCATTCACTCAATGAGGAAGTTCTCCATCCTTCTTTAAGAGGATCCCCTAGTGCTTATAAGGAACTTTCTGGAAATAAGCGATACGTACATTATGAATGCGATATCATCTGATTATGTGAGGTTGAATCTTTTCCCACTTTCTTTATTGAGAGCATCCAGGCAATGGTTAGATACAGAGCCACCAAATTCCATCACGACATAGGATTATTTAGCAAAGAGATTCTTTAGTCGATTTTTTCCATCAGGTAAAACTGCAAGGTTAAGGAGTTAGATCCTAAGCTTCAAGAAAAAAAATGGAGAAGATACTTTCCAAGCATGGGCTCAATTTAAGCAGATGTTAAATGCTTGTCCACAACACTATCAGGCGAATGAGGTACTAGCTCACACTTTCTTTGAAGGTCTTGATTATAATGCAAGAGTATTTCTTAATAGTACATCAGGTAGACAAGCTTTGGCAAAGACCCATGAGGAACTATTTGACCTCCTGGACAGACTCTCGGAGGGAAACCCCGAACGGAATGGGGAGGCACCAAGGACTACGGTACAAAGGGATGCAGGAGTTTTGGATGTGGATCAATATACTGCTATAACTCCAAATTTAGATGCACTGCACCATCAAATGACCATACAGTTCAAACAAATCACACTAAATCAACAACAAGCACCAGTGAATGCTATACAACAATTTCTTGGTTGCTGGGGAGTTTGTGGTAGTGGAGAGCATGTGACTGAATACTGTGAAGCAAATCCAGACTCCGTGAACTATGTGGGTAATGCTCAAAGAGGTGGAGGAACGCAGAACTATGGTAATACTTACATCCCGAGCTGGAGAATTCATCCTAACTTCTCATGGGGTGGAAATCAAAATCGGAACCAAAATTAGAAGAAAGAGTCCAACCAATATCGAGCACAAGGAAATTGGCCTCATTATCAAAACAAGAGTCAATGTAGTAATCAAAGTGCGCAGAAAGGGGGTATGACTAATGAAGAGTTGTTCCAAAAGTTGATGGTAGAGATTGGAAAGAACAGTGCTGAAAACGCTAAAACTAATGCAAGGGTAGATAGGCAAGGAGAAGACATGAAAAACATCCAAATGTCAAAAAAGAATCTGGAAACACAAGTTGCGCAAATAGCCAATGTACTAAATTTGTGTCCACAAGGAGGTTTTTCAGGTGACACTAAGCCCAACCTGAAGTAATTGCATGTCGTGGGTACCAGAAGTGGGTTACAACTTTAAGAGCTAGCTCCAAAGAAGAGAGATACTGAGGTAGTAGGTGGAGAAAAGAAACAAGAAGAGGTTAGAAAGAACACAATTGTTAAAAAAAGTGCTCCTCAAGTGAAACCACCTTCTCCCTTTCCACAAAAGTAAAGCATAATGAAGATGAATACATCGGTAAGTTTCTCTCTATCCTTAAACAGGTTCACATTAATCTACCTTTGGTTGATATTTTGCACAGATTTCTTAAATATGCCAAGTATGTGAAGGAGATAGTGGTGAACAAGAGAAGGCTAACGGAGTATGAACTGTGGCACTTACTGAGGAGTGTAGTTCTCGAATTTAGAATAGACTACCCAAAATGTTTAAGGATCCGGGTAGCTTTACTATGCAAATTACAATTTGACAAAGTGTCCATGCCCGGGGGTTATGTGATTTGGGTGCTAGTATTAATCTCATGCCGACATCCTTATATAATAAACTTGGGTGGAAGTCCAAAACGAACCACTGACATTCTACAACTGGCAGATAGATTTGTTGCGAGGCCAGAAGGGGTAGTAGAAGATGTGTTGGTGCAAGTGGGATCGTTGATCCTTTCGTGGACTTTGTAGTCCTAAATTTTGAGATTGATCCTGAAGTTCCATTTATTTTGGTACATCCTTACTTAGCCACGGGGCGACCACTAATTGATGTAGCAGTTGGGCAGTTAACCATGAGAGCTCATGATAAGGTTAAAGTGTTTGATGTCTATTGCGCTTCAAAATTACCTTCCATCTATGAAGAGTTATCTGCTATAGAGTCACATTTTATTGCTTCCGAAGATCCCTTGGATATATTATTGGTGGTACTTAACATAGAGGGAGATGCAGAAGCTCAAGAGCTGGCTACTTGTCTTAATTTCGCATTAGTGGGAACACAAAGAAGTATGGTGGAATCATTAGATTATGTATTTTTCCCTCCACCCAAGCCCTCCATTAAAGAAGCACCCAAGTTAGAGTTGAAATCTCTTCCTTCTCACCTAAGGTATGCTTATTAGAGTATCAATGAAACTTTACTCGTAAAACTTTCAGCAGAATTGTCTGAATCACAGGTTGATGCGGCATTAAGAATTTTGAAGCGAAGGAAGAAATATATTGGGTTGCAGATGTCTGATATTCGTGGGATTAGTTCAACATTATGCATGCACAAAATATGCATGGAAGAGGACCACCTGCCAAGTGCACAACATCAACGTTGGCTAAATCCTTTGATGAAAGAAGTTGTGCGAAAAGAAGTTATAAAGTCGTTAGATGCTGGAATTGTGTACCCTATTTCCGACAGTAAATGGGTAAATCATGTGCAGTGTTATAACACCTCAGATTCAGAAAAGGGCAAAGAAACATTTTTCAGGAATTAAAGGTGCCATCCGACGGAGGCAACCCACGGCCCGTGGATGGTACCACAGACCATAGGTGTGGTCCGAGGTTGGTCACCCCAACACTGCCCATAAAACCCAGAATCACGGCCTGACCAATGGACTGTCAGTCAGACCACGGCCCGTGGTTGAGGGTCCATGGACCACAACCCCATTTTTTCAACTTTCTGACACCAGACGACGGACAGTAGGATGGACCGTCGGTCAGACCACGGTCCATCGGCCAAGGTCTGTATGTCATAGGGTCGGCAGTTATTTTAGGGGAAATTGAGTGTTTTCCTAATTATTTTATCCTAATATAACATTATTTTACCCTTCACTAAGACCGCTATATAAGAATTTTAACCCCCAAATTTCCCCCAATAGAAATCATTCTCTCAAATTCCTGAAAGAAGAACAAGTCTCCTCTCCAAAATATTTCTCTCTCTAGAAAGCTTGAAGAAGAAGGATTCAACCTAGGGTTTTCTAGTCAAGTCTCCATTCCTCCATTGAATTTAAGCAATTGGCTTTGAGGTATGATAGTTTCCATCCATGGATTTCTTCCATTCATGGAGTTCCAAAATTCTCTTATTTTCAAAGTTAGAAATCCCCAATTGAGTTAGAGCTATCTTCAATTGACATGGGTTCTCTTGATTATTGATTTAAATGATTGAATTATCATCTCTTATGCATGAATTCATGAAATACTATGACTTTATGATGATTTTCCTATGAACTCATGTAAATCCCATGTTTTCCAATTATGATGATGTGATGTGGGTTTTGAATTATGAAAGAAGAGATAATGAATTAAGCATGTTCTTATGAGATCTAAGTAAATATTTTAAGGATGCTTTGAGAGTAAAGCATCAATGATGATGATTGTTGTTGTGTTGTTGAAAAGATTTGTCATAAACACGTTATAACATGATTTGTAAGAAGACATTCTCACATAAAGGATTCTTAGGGGTGAAAGGTTTTCTCAACTAATCCATGAATCAACCATTTTAAGAGCTATTCTAATGAGATCTATATTGGATTGGTTATTGAATGATACCTCTCCATGGATGTATCACTTTAGCTTGGATCGGATACTTAATTGTACCTTTCCATGGAAGTTAGCTTGGATTGGAAAGATGACGCGTCCTTCCATGGAAAATAAGAACAAGTTAATAAAATGACTACTCTTTGGGAATTATGCTTAGCACTGAGAGGATATTGAGATAGAGGCTTTGCCGTAGTAGAGGTCGGGTTTCTAGAAGCAATATATTATCCCTTACATATGTGCCCCCATAGGATGATTGTCTAGATCGACATTAGCTAGTGGATCCACAATAGATAGAAGTTCATGGTCCTTCTTTGGCAAGTAAGACACCCCTTTTCGGATTGGATTAGACACTGGATTCCATGTTGATAGCTCACATGGTCTTATATATCGGTTAAGGCTATTTCCCACAAATAAGCAAAGTTATGATGAACAAGGTTACTTCAGGGAAGTATCGTAAGTATGTTTTAAGATGATGTTCTCTTGCATTGATCATGGTTTCTAACTCTCAAAATACCTGTTTTAGCTTGATTATTGCATACTTATAAAAATGTCTCTTTTTAACATGATTTAAATGTTTATGCATAGCTATAATACTTGGTACATTGTTTTGTACTAACACATACTCTTGCCTACATTTCCCCAAATGTAGGGTCCGACAGTCAGGGTCCTCAGTTTCGTGGCTAGTGGTTTATTGCAAGATTTTCGAGCTTGGTGATTCCTCATGCTTCGAGGACGGATTTCATATGTTCTTAGTTTCTTTCTTATTTTTGATTTTGGACATGATGTATGGGCTAGGCTCAATTGCATTTTATTGTATTAGATGGCTAATGAGACAAGTGTTTTAGACTTCTAGTTTTCTTTTATAAAAACTTTTGGACTTGAAATGTGGTTTTAACTCTTATGTTCTATTTCCTATATTATGAATGATAAGTGTCTTGTATGGGGTCTCTTGGGGTCCTATATGCCATGTCATATTTAAGGTGTACCCATGGGTCGTGACAAATTTTGTATCACCGCACATGGCTTATAATGGTCCCAGGATGTCTCATGAGCCACATCTAGTAGAGTCTTGTTCATGAGTGTGAAGCGCGCTACATTTATGAATGAGAAGCTACAAGATGATTAGGAAACTCCACTTTTGTTATTACTCTTAAGTCATGTGATGGAGTTTAACTCTATAAGGTCTCTCTTTTAATCCTTACCCGATGCTCTAAAGGATATGGCTACTCAAATAGCTTATGCTAGAAGGAATGTGAGGGAGAATGTAGAAAAAGAAGCTCCTCTCCAAGCTCCTCCAGTTCCGGTCGACCCTTTGGCCAAGTAAGTGACTAATGTAGAGTTTAGGGCTATTTTTCAAGTGTTGGCTCAAGCTGTGATGACCCAAGTTAATTGGGAGGTTACGGTTCCCATTAACCCAAATGTGGGTACAACGGTATCTAGAGTGAGGGACTTCACTAGGATGAACCCTCCGGAGTTTCATGGTTCTAAGGTTGAGGAAGATTCTCAAGAGTTTATTAATGAGGTTTACAAGGTGTTGATGATCACGGGAGTGACGTCGATGGAAAAGGCAGAGTTGGTCGCTTATCAACTTAAGGGTGTGGCTCAAATATGGTACAACCAATGGAAAGAAGGGAGACCGAAAGTTGTGGGTCCTCTTTATTGGGAGATGTTTAAGGCTGCTTTCCTTGATAGGTTCTTTCCCCTTGAGATGAGGGAAGCAAAGGTTCTTGAGTTTATCAACCTTCGTCATGGAAGTATAAGTGTGAAACAATATGCTTTGAAGTTCACACAACTATCTAAATATGCTCCTACTATGATTGTCGATCCTAGGGCAAGGATGAATAAGTTCATTTCGGATGTGTCTGAAATGGTGGTTAAACAATGCCGTACTTCCATGCTCATTAATGACATGGACATCTCTCACCTCATGGTACATGCACAACAGATCGAAGAGGAGAAACTTAAGGAAAATTCTAGGGTGAAAAAAAGGGCCAAAATTGGTGATGGAAATTTCTCTCATGCAAGGTCTAGTGGACATGGTCGTCCAAGGTTTCGACAAAGGCTTTTCGGTCAAGGTTCCTCCAATGCTCCTCCTAAGTTCAACGAAGAGAGGGTGTCTAACCCTAAGCCTCAAGGGGAAAATGGTAGTGGGTCTTTGTTGCCAAAGTGTGCTAGGTGTGGAAGGAATCACAAGGGTAAGTGCTTAGCTGGCACTGATGGTTGCTACAGTTGTGGTAAGAGTGGTCATAAGATGAATGATTGACCAATACTTACGGCTAAAGGAAGAGAGGGTAAGAAAGATCCTCCTAGTGGTTCGGGTCCCAATGCTCCCAAGCAAAACCAATTATATGCACTTCAGGCTTGTGGCAAACAAGAGGGTTCTCCCAATGTGTTTACCGGTATGTTGAAAGTCTTTCAACTTGATGTTTATAATTTACTTGATCCCGGTGCTACCTTTAATTTTGTGACGCCATATGTGGCTATGAGGTTTGATGTTCTTCCAGATGTGTCGTTAGATCCTTTTTATGTCCCTACTCCTGTTGGTGATTCTATTGTGGCTAAGAGGGTCTATAGAAAGTATCTTGTTTCCGTGTCCCATAGAGTTACTCTTGTTGACTTGGTAGAGCTTGATATGCTAGATGTTGATGTTATCTTTCATATAGATTGGTTGCACTCATGTTATGCTTTTATTGATTGTAGAACTCGTGTAGTCAAGTTTTAGTTCCCAAATGAGCCTCCCGTAGAGTGCAAAGGGGGAAATTCTATGCCTAAGGTTCAGTTTGTCTCTTGTCGTAAAGCTAGAAAGATGATTGCTAAGGGTTGCATTTACCATCTAGTTAGGGTGAGGGATGTAGATTCTAAAACCCCTACTCTTGATTCGGTCCCCGTTGTTAATGAGTTTCCGGAACTGTTCCTAAATGATTTACCCGGTATTCCTCCCGAAAGGTAAATAGACTTCGGTATTGAGCTTCTCCTAGATACGCAACTTATTTTTATTCCTCCTTACCATATGGCTCCGACAGAACTAAAGGAGTTGAAGGAACAATTAAAAGACTTGTTGGATAAGGGTTTCATCCAACCGAGTATCTCTTCATGAGGTGCTCCAGTTTAGTTTGTTAGAAAGAAAGATGGTTCTCTTCGTATGTGTATTGACTATCGTCAGTTGAACAAGGTGACCACTAAGAATAAGTACCCTCTTCCAAGGACAAATTACTTATTTGACCAACTTCAAGGAGCGAGTTACTTCTCTAAGATTGACCTTCGATCGGAGTATCACCAATTGAGGGTGAAAGAAGATGACATTCTGAAGATGGCTTTTTGAACTCGGTATGGTCATTATGAGTTTTTGGTAATGTCATTTGGTTTGACTAATGCTCCGGTGGCATTTTGTATTTGATGAATATAGTGTTTAGACAATACCTTGACATGTTTGTGATTGTGTTCATTGATGATATATTGATCTATTCGAGGAGTGAGGATGAGCATACAGATCATTTGAGGATTGTGTTGCAAATTCTCAAGGACCAACAACTCTTTGCAAAGTTTAGCAAATGCTAGTTTTTGTTAAGGTCCGTAGCTTTTCTTGGTCATATTGTGTCAAGTAAGGGTATTGAGGTAGATCCTAAGAAGATGGATGCGGTCAAGAGTTGGCCTAGACCTCTAAATCCTTCAGATATTAGAAATTTCTTGGGTTTAGCCCGTTACTATAGAAGATTTGTTGAGGGGTTTTCTTCGATTGCCTCTCTATTGACAACGTTGACTCAAAAGAAGACTAAGTGCATATGGTCCGAAGCTTGTGAGAAGAGCTTTCAAAAATTGAAGGATAGACTTACTTCCGCTCCGGTGTTGACTCTACCGAAAAGGACTGATGGTTTTTTTGTTTATTGTGATGCCGCGAAAATCTGGCTAGGGTGTGTACTTATGCAAAATGGAAAAGTTATTTCCTATGCCTCAAGGCAAGTTAAGATTCATGAGAAGAATTACCCTACCCATGACATTGAACTAGCGGCGGTCATATTTGCCTTAAAGATTTGGAGGCATTATTTGTATGGAGTTCATGTTGATGTTTCTACTGACCACAAGAGTTTACAATATGTGTTTAATCAAAAGGATCTAAATCTTCGCCAAAGAAGGTGGGTTGAGTTATTGAAAGATTATGATATGAGTGTTCTCTATCACCCCGGTAAAGCTAATGTGGTGGAAAATGCTCTTAGTTGATTATCTATGGGTATTGTTGCCCATATTGAGGAAGATAAGAAGGAGTTGGTTTGAGATGTTCATTGATTGGACCGATTGGGTGTTCAGTTAGTGGACTCCACCAAAGGTGGTGTTATGATTCACAATGGTTCAGAATCATATTTCTTGGTGGATGTGAAAGCCAAGCAAGGTCTTGATCTGATTTTGGTTGACCTAAAAGAAGCGGTACTTAAT
The DNA here is from genome assembly GCA_029582685.1 of Solanum piurae. Taxonomy (NCBI): domain Eukaryota; kingdom Viridiplantae; phylum Streptophyta; class Magnoliopsida; order Solanales; family Solanaceae; genus Solanum; species Solanum piurae. Next base: position 4,308 of record JAJOOO010006766.1, on the reverse strand, counting down.
AAATTCATTGAGGCTTTTTCCCAAGGGGGAGATGGTGTACTTAGATATCAAGTTCGTGTGTGCGTTCCTAATGTAGATGGCTTGAGGTAAAAGATCTTGTCAGAAGCCTATATTTCTCGGTATTCCATTCACTCGGGAGCCACCAAGATGTATCATGATCTGCGGAAGGTCTATTGGTGGAATGGGATGAAGAAAGATATTACAGAATTTGTGGCTAAATGTCCTTACTATCGTCAAGTGAAAGTTGAGCATCAGAAACTGGGATGTTTATCCTAATATATTAGTATTCCTACTGGGAAGTGGAAAGATTTGAATATGGACTTCATAGTAGGGTTGCCTCGTATTCGACAACAACATGACTCAATTTGGGTTGTAGTAGATCGGATGACAAAATTGGCTCATTTTATTCCCGTCAAGGTTTCCTATTCGGTGGAGGATTATGCTAAGTTGTACTTGAGAGAAATGGTAATGTTCCATGGAGTGCCCTTGTCCATTATTTATGTCGTGGTACCCAATTCACTTCTCAGTTTTGGAAATCTTTCCAAAAGGGCCTTGGTACTCTCGTGTTAAGCTTAGCACGGCCCTTCATTCACAAACCGATGGACAATCGGAGCATACTATCCAAACTCTAGAGGATATGTTGAGAGCTTGTGTGATTGATTTCAAAGGTAATTGGGATGATCACTTTCCTTTGATTGAGTTTGCCTATAACAATAAGTATCACTCAAGTATTGGTATGGCTCCATTTGAGGCATTGTATGGTAGGAGATGTAGATCTCATATAGGTTGGTTTGAGGTGGGTGAATTTGCCTTGATAGGGCCCGAGTTAGTTCATGAGGCTATGGAGAAAGTTCAACTTATTAGAGAAAGGTTGAGAACATCCCAAAGTCGACAAAAGTCATATGTTGATGTTAGAAGAAGAGATCTTGAAATTGATGTTCATGATTGGGTTTATTTGAAAATTTCACCCATGAAGGGTTTAATGAGGTTTGGTAAAAAGGGGAAGCTTAGTCCATGTTATGTAGGTTTATATCAGATTTTGAGGCATGTTGGTAGGGTTGCTTATTAACTATAATTGCCTAATGAGTTGGCATCTGTGCATCCCATTTTCCATGTCTCTATGTTGAAGAAATGTGTTGGAGATCCGACATCCATAGTTCCCTTAGAAGGTTTGGGAGTTGAAGAGAATTTTTCTTATGAAGAAGTTTCGGTTAAGATCTTAGACCGGAAAGTCAAGAAGTTGAGAAACAAAGAAGTTGGTTCCATAAAAGTGTTGTGGAGGAATCATTTAGTTGAGGGTGCTACTTGGGAGACCGAGGCCGATATGATGTCCCGATCTCACCTTTTTACTTCTACTCTTACTCTATATTGAGGTAATGAATTCCTCATGGTTTACTCTTTGTTTTGGTGTCATGTGTTTTAGATATTCTCATGATTTTCTTATTTGTGCATGTTCATGAAAAGTTTAAGTTTTGAGAAATGAGTCAAGTTAATTGATTTCTACATGTTTTTGTGCATTTGAGTAGGAATTACATATAGACTTCATGACATGATATGTTAAATATGTTTTAGCTTGGAGATGATATTTTCGTCCTCGGATATGTGCATTATGAGATTTGCATACATGTTGGGATGTTAGTTCCCATCTTCCTTATGATGTTTTAAGTATGTCCTAGCTTGGAGTAGATATTCCTCCTTCGTTGCGTGCATTTTGATGAAGTTGCATGCATGATGGGTTGCAGGTTTAGAGTTCTTTTCTTTTAAGTGATGTCTAGAATCTCATTCGAGGACAAATGATCCCAAGGGGAAGATAATGTAACACCTCGGATTCGTAAAAGGGCAAAGCAACAATTTTCATAAGTTGCAGGTGCCATCCGACGGAGGCCACCCACTGCCCGTGGATAGGACAACAGACCGTAGATGTGGTCCGTTGTTGGTCACACCAACACTGCCCAGAAATACCTGAACCACGGCCTGACCAACGGACCGTCGGTCAGACCACGGTCCATGGACCACAACCCCATTTTTCCAACTTTCTGACACCAGACGACGGATCATCGGTCAGACCACGGTTCGTCGGCCAGGGTCCATAGGTCGTACGGCCGGCAATTATTTTAGGGGCAATTGGATCTTTTCCTAATTATTTTATCCCTATACTACGCAGTTTTACCCATTACTAAGACCCCTATATAAGCATTTTAACCCCCAAATTTCTCCTAATAGAAATCATTCTCTCAAATTCCTAAAAGAAAAACAAGTCTCCTCTCCAAAAAAAAATTCTCTCTAAAAAGCTTGAAGAAGAAGGATTCAACCTAGGGTTTGCTAGTCACGTCTCCATTCCTCCATTGAAGATAAGCAATTGGCTTTGAGGTATGATAGTTTTCATCCATGGATTCCTTCCATTCACGGAGTTCCAAAATTCTCTTATTTTCAAAGTTAGAAATCCCCAATTGAGTTAGGGTTTTCTTTAATTTCCATGGGTTCTCTTGATTATTGATTTAAATGATTGAATTATGATCTCTTATGCATGAATTGATGAAATACTATAATTTTATGATTATTTCCCTATGAACCCATGTAAATCCCATGTTTTCCAATTATGATGATGTGATGTGGGTTTTGAATTATGAAAGAAGAGATTATGAATTAAGCATGTTCTTATGAGATCTGAGTAAATGTTTTAAGGATGCTTTGAGAGTAAAGTATCAATGATGATGATTGTTGTTGTGTTGTTGAAAGGATTTGTCATAAACATATTATAGCATGATTTGTGAAAGGACATTTTCACATAAAGGATTCTTAGGGTTGAAAGGTTTTCTCAACTAAACTATGAATCAAAGATTTTAGGAGCTATTCTAATGTGATATAGCTTGGATTGGTTATTGAATGATACCTCTCCATGGATGTATGACTTTAGCTTGGATCGGATACTTAATTGTACCTTTCCATGGAACTTAGCTTGGATTGTCAAGATGGCATGTCCTTCCATGGATAATAAGAACAAGTTATGAAAATGACTACTCTGTGGGAATTATGCTTAGCACCGAGAGGATATTGAGATGGAGGCTCTCCTGTAGTAGAGGTCGGGTTTCTAGAAGCAATCTTTTATCCCTTACCTATGAGCCCCCATAGGATGATTGTCTAGATAGACATTAGCTAGTGGATCCACAATAGCTAGAAGTTCATGGTCCTTCTTTGGCAAGTAGGACACCCCTTTTCAGAGTGGGGTAGACACTAAATTCCATGTTGATAGCTCACATTGTCTTATATGTCGGTTAAGGCTATTTCCCACAAATAAGAAAAGTTGTGATAAACCAAGGTTACTTCAAGGAAGTATCGTAAGTATGTTTTAAGATGATGTTCACTTGCATTGATCATGGTATTTTCTAACTCTCAAAATACATGTTTTAACTTGATCACTTCATACTTATGAAAATGTCCCTTTTTAACATAATTTAAATGTTTTATACATTGCTATCATACTTGGTACATTGTTTTGTACTAACACATACTCTTGCCTACATTTCCTCAAATGTAGGGTCCGACAGTCAGGGTCCTTAGTTTCGTGGCTAGTGGTTGAATACGAGATTTTTGAGCTTGGTGAGTCCTCATGCTTCGATGATGGATTTCATTTGTTCTTAGTTTCTTTCTTGTTTTCATTTTTGCACATGATGTATGGGCTAGGCCCAATTTCATTCTATTGTATTAGATGGCTAATGAGACAAGTGTTTTAGACAATTTCATTCATGGGTGAGATGTTCAAGTAGACCCAATCACCTACTTCAAATTCAAGATCCCTCTTTCTATTATCGGCATAATACTTTTGCCGACTATGAGCCATTTTCAACCTATCCCTTATAAGTCGAACTTTTTCCGTAGCCTCATAGACTACCTCGGGACCAAGAAGAGCAAATTCACCCACTTCAAACCACCCAACCGGAGATCGACACCTTCTACCATAAAGTGCTTCAAAGGGTGCCATAGCAATACTCGAGTGGTAGCTATTGTTATAGGAAAATTCTATCAAAGGTAGGTGGTCATCCCAATTACCTTTGAAGTCAATGACACACGCTCTCAACATGTCCTCTAGGGTTTGGATGGTGCATTCCGCTTGGCCATCCATTTGAGGGTGAAATGCGGTACTAAGTTTCACTTGAGTACAAAGCCCACTTTGGAAAGACCTCCAAAAATAGGAAGTAAATTGGGCACCTCTATCCGAAATAATCGACAACGGAACCCCCATGCAAATTCACAATCTCCTTAATGTACAACTTAGCATAATCTTCCGCTGAATAAGAAACCTTGACG
>JAJOOO010006765.1:0-18523 GCA_029582685.1 Solanum piurae | reverse complement strand
ACTTGGAGTAATTCGAGTTTATTCCTATTCAACGATGTTTGAAATAGGAACAAAGAAACAATAAAAATGTTCGTACCACTCAGTGTGACAACATATGTCACCATTATTTGTAGAAGACAAAATTGTATAAAGAACTTAAAGACTAAACAAATTTATCAGGACCAAATAAATCTTTTATCCAAACCATAATGTATATACTCAAATATCAGCATATGATTGTAAAAAATAATTAAACAAAACACTTTGTGATGGGGAACAATGTATGTTTTCACACTCATGTGTTAGCGAGGATTTTAAGGAGTGTGCTCACTCTTTGTTCCACGTTAGCATTTAAGGTGTATTTATTTTATTTTTAAGTAGTTTGGGGGGGGGGGGGGAATAAGACCCTAGTTATGTTAGGTATGCCATTGAGATTTTTGGTATAGTTCAAGGGGGTAGTATGCCTTATCACAATAACTAATATAAAAGTGTTCGACTGTGTGTGGAGTTTAAGAAATTAAAAAAACTTTTAAAATTTATGGTTTAAAACTTTTAAAATATATATATATATATATATATGTTGGTGTAAATAATCTCACAAATAGATCTGCATACACCTTGTATATGAGTCATGTTATACTGTTAAATAACAAGCCTTTAAAGGTTAAATTGAGAGTTTGAAGTTAAATTATTAGTTAATGTATAAATATATCATTCTATTGGAACGAACTAATAAAGATAAAATTTTACATAAATTAAAGCGGAATAAATACATATATTTTTTACGAGAATATCCAAGTAATCATCATTCACCTATTGTAGCTCTGTGGTCTCCACTTTGAATAATTTAAACTCACATCTATATTATGTCTTAGATTTAATTGATATCACTTAATTGTAAACCTCGTAATTAAAAGAAGAAATCAAGAATGTGGAAATTGAATATTGCTAAAGGGCAAGATGTGCCATATTTATACAACACAAACAACTACGTTGGGCGACAAACATGGGATTTTGACCCAAATGCTGGAATGACAGAAGAACGAGCAACAATTGAAGAGGCTCATCAAAGTTTTTTTATCAATCACTATAAAGTCAAGCCCAGTAGCGATCTGCTTTGGAGACTGCAAGTTCTTCTTTTTTTCTATTTGATCTTCTTGAAGATTAAGATTATAAAATTAGTTCACAAAAATATGATTAGTGCAATTTGTTTTAGTGCACGAGTTAGTTATTTTCTCATTAACTAACTCAACCATCAGGTCAAGTTTAGTACGTCTATATGTTTGACTAATCTTTTGAAATAACTATATATGTCTCCAAATTGATCCATGAAGTTTCTTTTATTAAAAAAATAGATTTAGTTTTAGTTCTGTTTGGCAATTAATCAAATTATGATAAATTAAAACTTGATAAATAATAGACAAATTGAAATAAGTCAATTGGTTAAGTCATCTAGATTCATTTGTTGGTTCACACTATTTTAAAATGTTTAGGGAAATAGTTTTATTGGCTACTTATAAAATATTATTAGTTTGTAATTTCTTTCATAAAATATTTTTATTCTAATAAAAAAAGTAAAGAACAAACTTTAATATGCTATCAAACTTTGAGTAAATGTTGGATTATGATATGTTAAAAGATTAATTATTTTATGTCATTTTTTATTTGAGAAAAGGTTCATCCTACCATTATTCGAAAATAATAATTAGTTGTTCAAATCCCTGTGTCTCAACACAATATGTGTGTTGTTTCTAGGAGAGAAGAATTTCAAACAGAGAATCAGAGCAGTAAAGTTAGAAGAAGGTGAAGAAATTGCGACAATTGCTTTGCTCAGATCTGTTAATTTCTTCTCAGCTTTACAGGCTATTGATGGCCATTGGCCTGCTGAAAATGCCGGTCCTCTCTTCTTTCTTCCACCTCTTGTAAGTTTTTTCATTTGGAGATGTAAAATTCTCATAACAAATTGGAACTGCTAAAGCTATTATCCCCCCTCAAAATTCTAGTTATGTGTCTGTATATAACGGGGAATCTTAATAATGTTTTACCAGCTGAGCATCGTAAGGAAATTCTCTGATATATATACTATCACCAGCTATATGACATAATGTCACAATGACTATACTGCTCTATCAAAATTAACTTTTCTTATTTTTGAAGAATTTAACTTACCTACAATGACATGTGTATAAATTAAACTTCTTAGCCAGTTATAGCTGCATCTTTATGTTATCATCTCAGGATACCATCCACAGTGGACTGCTCGTGGTGGAGTTAGAAATTTTATTGACGGTACTAAAAGATAAAAAATTAGACACAAGTAAAAAATAAATAAATAAGGGGACTCAACATATAGGGCGTGTTTGGCCATACTTAATTTTGCAGTCGAACTCCCTTAAAAAAACGTTTGACCATAAAATCTGGAGTTCAACTTTTAGGAATTTGAAAAACACCAAAGAGTTGGTTTCACTTTTTTATCCACTTCAAATTACTCACAAATATTAAAAGAACCAACTCTAATTTGTATTTGTTAGAATAGGGATAGGAACAAGAATAGTATATACAATCTACTTGTAAAATGATTCTAATGTAAAATAATGTCCTAGTTGGAAAGAGAGTCTAGTATAGTATCTATAAATAGGGCCTTAATATAATAATGTAGATACAAAATTCAATAATATTTTCTTCTATATTTCTCACATGGTAGTAGAGCTTCTACGATTCTGATAGAGAATCAAAAAGGTTTTGATGCCGGCGGGGGTTATGACTCACATATGCCGCCAAAAAAAATCATGCTGAAAAGGACTGATTTGAGAAGCATTCGGGACAAGGAAAGTATTCACTGTGCTTCTTTCTGGTGGCTTCTTAGATCCACGAGGAGTATGACTCATATATGTCGTCTTCTCACGACTTGAGCCTACATCCTGGAGGTGGCCGGCACTGGAGAACCATTGCTGGTCCCCAAGTGAACCCTCATCCTAGATGACTACAAGTGGAAGACTAACTCAAGCATACAAAGCATAAAAATTGAATAAAAATTCATAAAACTCAAATACAAAGCTTTAACTCCAATGAAAAAATCTGAATAAAAAATAATATATTCAACTTGCCACAAAATAGGCAACTTATGTCTTTAAAACATTTAACAAAATAAATGAACAGACTTCTGAAATTCTATTGTTTATCTATGAAGCCTGGAAGTGACAAAGATGGAAGTCGACACAAAACCCACGACATCCTAACAATTGATATAACCAAAAAGTAAATGAAATCCTCTAGAAGAAAGGAGTCTCGCCATAGCTAACTCAAACTCCATGTGGTATCAACGAAGCTCTTGTTGATGATTCCGAATACCTGTATCTGCAACATAAAACGATGCAGGCCAAATGGCTCAGTACCTGGAATGTACAAGCATGTAAGGGGAAATCTAAAGCATAAACATAAGCTTGAACTAGTAGCAAAAAAAAACATACTTACCTCTTTTCAAACATACTCAACTCAAGGAATACTCAAGGATAATCAAAACTACTCAAACTTACTCAACTCAGAAGTACTCACGGATAAGATACTCAACTCAGTAATAAGGTTCTCAACTCAACAATAAGATACTCAAATCAATGAAGCACAATTGAACTCAAGTTACTCAATTCAAGATACACAATAATAAGCAACAATAAAAGATGCAATATATGGAAAACTTTTAAAACATTAGAACACACCTCAATGTATTGAAGAATATAATAACAACTCAATTCGTAAATAATAAAATATAATATAACTCTGTGGGAGTTTCTCTAACCAACAACCATCACTATGAGCTATGTGATGATAAAGCGTCTCACCCACGCTGCCAGAACTGTCCTATACTTTGCAACGATATAAGACCTCTCAACTAAGTGGATCCACTAGTCTATGATAAAAAGCATTAAGGAATCATCTAAAAAGTATGACCCTTTCTACCAACGTCGGCTACATGGTTTATGGAGACTTGAGTTATCTAAACTCATCCCCATATCGGTGCTCAATACTACTCCTAAAATATACTCAGCTCATATGTTTAAAAGCATAACTCTTCCTGTGGTTTGACATTATTACTGAAAATCATTCTCAAAAAGGGATGTTACTCAACTGCTCAAAACTCTTTCGGAAATCTCAGTTTCCTCTTCTTTTAAATGTGAAAACATTTACTCTTAGGAATACTTAGTTCCCATATATCATTTGAAGGAAAATGAGCTCGACTCAACTCTTTCTCAACTCAAGTGCTCAAGTCTTAAAACAAGTTTAGAAAAAGTTGTAAAAGACTTCTCAAAATAGGGTTCATGCCGAATGATGGACGTGAACGACTCAATTCAAGGTTTTCAATAACCATACAAAGAACTCAATGCTCGGAACTCAACAACTCAGAACTTAAGAACTTCAATGATAGTACGTGTTTCAAGAATGCTTAACTCGTAAGGTTTATGCGGAATTATGGGCATGAACAATTCAACTCAAGGACTCAGTGATACTCCTTATCTCATGATTTCTCGAATCATATGGATCATGCGAAATTATGGGCATGAGCTACTCAACTTAAGGACTTCATGGGTAACATGTAATAGCTTCATGATTAGGAATATAATCTCAAAAGGGTTAAGAACTCAATACGCAAGACTTAGAACTTGAATACACTACTCCTCTTAACGGTACTCAATATTTGAAGTTCATACGGAATTTATGGGCATGAACGATTCCACTCGAGGGTCTACATAACAATATGGAACTCATGTATCCGACTCTTGTCATTCTTATACTTACTTCCTCAAAACTTAGCTCAATCAATAGTTGATCTCAAAGAATTCATAATTGAACTCAAAGACTTTCTTGAACTCAAAAACTGACCAAAACTATGTAGTTTAGGGGTCCAACGCATAAGGAAAATACCCCCTACTTAACTACTATCGAGATCACCGATGGGTAGGACCGATGAATCTTCGATCGACTAACGGTTCATACTGTTCAGCAATCTATCATCTTCAGAGAGCTAAGTTTTGGGGTTCGACCTACGGCCCTGGACCACGGAGCATGGTCTGACCTACGGTATGTAGGTCGTGGCATCGGTCAGGACTTAGAAAGATTTCCTAGGGGTTCTGGGGATGGGTTGAAGTCGCGAAACACGAACCAACAACCGTGGGTCACACCTACAACTTCTGAAAAATCTGCATTTAGGTCTGTTTCGGATATGGGGTGTTACATTATCTCGCCCTTGGGAACATTCATCCTCGAATGAAGACTAAACAATCTGATTAATGAGGGAAAGATCTGCAAACCCTACCACTAAACATTGGAAATAAATTTTTTACTAAACTAAGTTTTAAGTACATGCAAATACGCTGAAAGTGCAAGTACAAACTGAACCAACATGATACTACGACTGAAACTGTGCATGAATGACTGAAAACTTAGGAGGAACTATTACCTCAAGCTGGAATGGAATCGGAAGGAAAGAGATGATGATACTTGGCCTTCATGGCTGCTTCTGCCTCTTAGGTGGCTCCCTCTACGGACTGACTCCTCCACAAAACCTTAACTGAAGTGACTTCTTTGTTTCTTAACCATCAAACCTGATGATCAAGGATTTCAACTCGTACCTCTTCATATGTGAGACTATCCTTCACAACAACACTTTCTAAAGGAACAATAGATGTTAGATCATCCACACACCTTTTCAACAACGAAATCTGAAAAACCGGATGCACTGCTGCTAGTTTTGTTGGTAACTCTAATTCATAAGCCACTTTACCAACACTTTTGAAGATCTTGTAAGGGCCTACATATCTAGTGCTGAGCTTCCCTTTGTTGCCAAATCTCATCACCCCCTTCATTGGTGATACTTTAAGGAAAACCCAATTATCATCTTGGAACTCAAGTTCCATTCTCCTTACATCTGCATAGGATTTTTGGTGACTCTGGGCTGTCTTAAGTCTATCTCTAATGACATGCAGTTTCTCCATAGCATCATGAACAAAATCTGGACCTATCAAGGCTTCTTCACCTACTTCAAACGAACCAACTAGAGATCTACATCTACGCCCATGCAATTCCTCAAAAGGGGCCATCTGAATGCTAGAATGATAACTATTAATATAGGCGAACTCTATAAGAGGAAGGTGATCATCCCAACTACCCTTGAAATCAATCACACAAGCTATCAAAATTTCCTCTAAGGTCTGAATGGTACGGTCTGCCTGCCCATCTGTCTGGGGATGAAATATTGTGCTAAGATTAACCTGAGTACCAAGACCTTTATGAGACTACTTCTACAAATAAGAGGTAAATTGAGAACCTCTATCTGAGATGATAGACAAAGGAACCCCATGCAACCTAACTATCTCATTAATGTAAAGCTTGGCGTAGTCCTTCTCCGAATCTATAGTCTTAACTGCCAAAAAGCGCACAGACTTAGTAACTCTATCAACAATCACCTAAATGGAGTCATATTGTCTGCGAGTACGAGGTAAACCTGTAATGAAGTCCATGTTGATAACTTCCCACTTCCAAGTAGGAATGTTGATCTCTTGAGTCATACCTCCTGGTTTATAATGTTCTACCTTCTCTTGCTGGCAATTAGGGCACTTATCCAGAAAATCCGCTATATCCCTTTTCATATCATTCCACCAAAGGACTTCCCACAGATCCTGGTATATCTTAGTGGCGCCTGGTTGAATAAAATATCAGGAGTTATGGACTTCTACAAGAATCTACTGTCTCAACTCACCCACCTTAGGAACACATAATTGACCCTGATAGTGAAGCACCCCATCTCCCCCGGGAGAAAACCTCAACTCTTTGTTGATGGACTGCACCCTTTAGTTGAAGCAATATCGGATCAGTGTCTTGCTTTTCCTTAACCTCCACTACAAATGAAGATTCAGACCCATTCTGAACTGTTACACCACTATCTGATATTCTCATAAGATGAACTCCTAAGCGAGAAAGACTGTGAACATCCTTTGATAGTTCCTTTCCTTTTTCCTCTACATGTGCCACACTACCCATCAATAGTCTGATAAATGCATCTGCTACTACATTGGCCTTACCAGGACGGTAATGCACACTCATATCATAATCATAGAGGAACTCAAGTCATCTCCCCTGGCAAAGATTCAACTTTTTCTAGGTGAACACATACTGAAGGCTCTTATGGTCTGTGAACACATCTACTTGAACACCATACATGTAATATCTCCAAATCTTAAGTGCAAACACCACTGCTGCTAGCTTGAGGTCATGAGTCGGATAATTCTTCTCATGTACCTTAAGTTGTCTAGAGCATATGCAATAACCTTACCTCGCTACATAAACACAGAACCTAGGCCGACTGTGGATGCATCACAATAGATAACATAACCATCTGAACCCTCTGGTAGAGTCAAAATTGGAGTTGTAGTCAGTCTAGTTTTCAATTCTGTGAAGGTTTTCTTACAATCATCTAACCACTGAAACTTAAACTTTTTCTAAGTCAATTTAGTCAAAGAGAGGCTATGGATGAAAATCCTTCCACGAACCTTCTGTAATAACCTACCAAACCCAAGAAATTTATGATCTCTGAAGGAGAGGTGGTCGTAGGCCATTGTTTCACTGATTCTATTTTCTAAGAATCCACTCGGTTCCCTTCACTAGACATAATATGCCCAAGAAAAGCGACAGATTGCAACCAAAACTCATATTTTCTAAACTTAGCGAACAATTGACGATCTTTGAGAGTTTACAAAACAACCCTCAAATGAATCACATGTTCTTCCCTATTCGTAGTGTAAATGAAGGTATCATCAATAAAGACAATAACGAACAAGTCCAAATAGTGCTTGAACACTCTGTTCATCAAATCCATGAAAGTTGCAGGACCATTGGTTAGTCCAAATGACATAACTACAAATTCATAATGACCATACCGAGTTCTGAAGGCTATTTTTGGAATGTCACTATCTCTGACTCTAAGCTGATGATAACCGAATTGGAGGTCTATTTTTTGAGAAATGACTAGCACCCTGAAGTTGGTCAAACAAGTCACCAATCCTAGGGATGGGGTACATATTCTTGATTGTGACCTTGTTAAACTGCCTATAGTCAATGCACATTTTGAGAGAACTATCTTTCTTCTTCACGAACAACACTGGTGCACCCAATGGGGAAATACTAGGTCTTATAAAGCCCTTATCTAGAAGGTCTTTCAATTGCTCTTTCAATTCCTTAAGCTCAGCTGGAGCCATTTCGTAAGGAGGAATAGAAATAGGCTGGGTATCCTGAAGGAGATCATTCCAAAGTTGATTTCCCTTTCGCGAGAAACTCCAGGAAGATCTGCTTGAAACACTTCTGGAAGTCATTAACTAATGGAACTGACTCAAGAGTGGGGGTTTTAGAGCATGAATCCTTAACCCGAACTAGATGATTGAGATATCCCTTAAAGATCATCTTTCTGGCCATAAGGTAAGAAATAAATCGACCCATAGGTGCTAAGCTACTACCCTTCAATTCTATTATTGGTTCATCTGGAAACTGAAAACGAACAATCCTAATTCTACAATCGACTGAGGCATAATAGGAATGTAACCAATCCATACCTAGAATGACATCAAAGTCTACCATTTCTAACTATACAAGATTTGCTGAGGTGAGTTTCTGAGAGATTGTGACAGGGTAATTTCTGTATACCCATCTAACTATGACTGGGTCACTGACTGGAGTAGAGACTTAGAAGGGTTCTGAGAGAGTTTCTTGACTAGCACTGAAGTTGAGTGGTATATAAGAAGTTACAAAGGAAAGAGTAGCCCCTATATCTAATAATGCATAAACATCTAAGTCAAAGACTCGTAACGTACCAGTGACTACATCAGGAGAATCTTTCTTATCCTGGCGAGCCTGGAGAGCATACAACCTGTTTTGGTGCTAACCGCCACCTGCACTAGATGAGGAACCCTACTGAGTCAGGTGACCTGCTGGTGCTGCTGAAGTTGTGGACTGAGCTCTACCATTGTTACCTCTTTGACCCTGTTTAGAAGGATAATCTTTCAACCTCTGACCAGACTAACCACACCCAAAGCATCCTTCCTTTCCTACAAGACACTCGCCCGTATGGTTCTTACCTCACTTTGGACAAGTTGTGTAGGTTTCAATGCTTGAAACACTCCCCTGAGACTTAGAGCCTGATGCACTACCTTTCTAATCATTTTGGAAGTTAGAGGATGCAACACTAGCTGATGAAGGTGCTGGAATGGTAAACTTCTGTTGAAACTGCGAGCGATTTCCATCACCCGATTTCTATTAAGAATAGTCATAGTTTCCTATCCTAGCCTTCATATTCCTCTTGGCGTGTTCCCTAAGATTATTACCCTCAACCTGCTGAGAATTAGTTATGAGCCTAGAAATGTTCACATCTTCAAGCAACTTAGCATTCCTACACTTTGTTTTCACTAGATCGAACACCCCATACATGAACTTGTTCATTTGAGCCTTGGAATCAGCAACCATGTGAGGAGCATACCTGGAGAGTTGGATGAACTTGAGTCCATACTCTTGGACTGTCATACAACCTTGCCTCAAATTCATAAACTCCTGACCGTTTGCCTCCCTCAACTCTCTTGGGAAGAACCTGTCCAGAAAGGTCTCACTAAAGCATTCCAAGAGATAGTAGCTACATTTGTACCCCTGTTCTCTTTCCACTGAGTATACCATTTATGAACTACATCCTTAAGCTGCTAACATACCAACTCAACTCGATCATTCCAGTTACCTGCATCACTCCAATGATCTTCTTGACCTCATCAATGAAGATTTGGGGATCCTTATTAATCTGTGATCCTAAGAACTCAGGCGGATTCATCCTAATAAAATCTCGAACTCTAGCTGCAGTTGACCCAACATTAGCATTTGCTAGAACTGAAACCTTCTGGTTGTTCAGGTTGGTCACACTATGAGCTAACAACTAGATAGTGTTCCGAAATTCAGCATTCGAAACTTCCTAATATGGGACTTGAGGAGTTGCATTTTCATTCCTTGTATAAGCTCCATGAGGAGGCATGATATGAACGCGCATAACGAAGGATTAACACGAGGAATTATATCATACCTTACACACGATAAGAGTAACAAAGAAATTGAAGTTTTCCTAAAACACTTTGCAACCTCCTTCTCATTAGATGTGGTGCACTTCACACCCATGCAAAGGACTCTACTTAGTGCGGCTTTTCAAACATCCTAGGACTCTTAAACCTAAGGCTCTGATATCAAGTTTGTCAAGCCCCAAGGCTACCCACTGGACGCGCACACGAGACCTAGAATCATGAATGACCCCAAGCTAACCCTACTGGCATATCATAATCACACTAAAGCAAACTTAATTAATAAATATTGTGTGGAAACTAAATCATATAAATAATATGAAATAATGGGGAATACCCATATACTAATTCTGAATGTATGAAAATTGAGAGTTTGAATACAAATGAAAAGTCAAACTCTAGCACTATAGATGAATCTAACTATGTCTAAACTACGCCTCTAAACTGACTAGAAGTGCTGGCACATGCCCCAGCTAAATCTTGAAAAAACTAAAACTAAGACTAAAATGAAAAGATAACATGTCAACTGTCCTCGAAGAATGAGGACTCACCACTGATGCATCTGGAATAAAGATCGAGAACCGATCAATGCCTGATCTGACTACTGAAGACTTGAACCTACATAACGAGAAGATGTAGCACAGAGTATGCATCAGTACTTGAAAGGTACTGAGCATGCAAGATAGAATAAAGATGAACAATAACATATTTGAACTGTCACGACCTAGGTGTACCCCCTAGACGTAACACAACGTATTTGACCCCGAAGGGGTCTCATACAATCCCTTATCATAATCATAAACATAAAGTCATAAAAATGATGGGGAATTGAAAACTTTTACAATCGAAGTCAACTTCTCTTTTCAAAAAACGAATATAAGAGTCTAGACCGTGTCATCAATCACCATCTAGTACAATAAAGAATATATTTAGGGTCAAAGTCCTTTACATCAATAAAGTCTCAAAAATATAAAGTACAATAGAAGCTAGAAAAGAATAACATATTGTCCTCGAACCATGAGGACTAACCAAGCTTAGGGAATAGTCAACCCAAGCTTCACTTGAAAGGAGAAGTACGTCTCAACGACCGGAACCTACACTCATAGTAAATGTAGAAATATCGGTTAGAACATAAAGCACTAGGTATGGAAGCCATCCAAAAAAATCCATCCCGCACATTTATAAAGAAACATAAGTCAAACTAACATATAGCAACACAAAGCCATACTAGTACAATGCAAAGGTAAGATCCCATAACCCTACCAAATGCTAAGTATCACATTTAGGTCACCAACAACATACATATCTTACTTTTGCCTCATCCATAACCAATGTACATAAGTAAGGAGTTATTCATATTCATAACTTGAAACAAGTAAAGTAAACCTTAACATTCATACATAGCTTACATACATAATCAGTAAGTTTTCATAACATAAGAGAACCTCACCATAACCCCTCTTAAAGTCTACTTGTGCAATGCATAAGTGAAGTCCCAAACCCCCACTCATACTAAGTAGTACCTCTTAATGATTCATAGCTAAAGTCCATGTTCTTGTCATAATTCATATTCTTATCATATAGGAAAATATAGCCTTAACTGACATAGACCATGTGAGCTACATGCAATCTGGTGTCTTACCCCCAAACCGAAAAGAGGTGTCCAACTTGCCTAAGGTAGAACTAACATAATTAGCTTTTAGGTGGATCCACTACCTAAAGACCTATGTTGGCACATAGTTATGGGATAAATAGATTGCTACTAGAAACCCGGACTTTCTAACGTAAAAGGTTTCCATCTCATGAGATAACTTACATTGGGAAGCCGAACTTTCTAACGTGAAAGCTTCCATCTAATTTTCATATCCACTCAGTGCTAAGCATATTTCCCTTTAAAAGTCATATTAAGTCTTTACTTAAGTTCAAATTCATGGAAGTATACACTTGGCACTCACACCAACATAGTATCATAATAGCTCTAGATTCATTAGGTGAGAATGTCCTTTGAACCTTAGAATCATCAATATGTGAGTAAACCTTTCACATCATATTCATAGTGTCTCATGGGAATAGCCTTTCGATCAACACAACCATAATATCATAATCATAGACCTTTCATGCATAATAATGTGTAAGGGTATAAGGGAGAAGGATCTTGAATCAATACCACCCATACACAATAGCCATAGGTTCATCACTATCTAAGTGAATCATAAGTTCATATACAATCTTCATCAACATGTGTAAACAAACCCTAACAAGCGGCCCTTCAAGGCTATGAATTAAGATAAACCCTAACTTCTAGAATTAACACATTAGATAAAGGTATATAATGATTCAACAACATAATCAATGTAAACATAATCAATTGTCAAGCTTCCATTATCTATCGAGCCACCCTTAGTTCATAATTTAGAAAGATGGGTGAATCATCGGTCCAAGGGAGATTTCCGTAAAAATCCAACAATATCTCATTATTCCAATCATAAATCATCATAATCAATCATAATAAACCATAATTAAACAATTGAAAACGGTTTTGGAGAAAAATCCCTGACATAGATTGAAACCCTAGATTTCTGGGGTAATTGGAAGTCTTAAAACATAGTTTGAAGGGGCTACTTGGGTGATAGCTACCCAAGGATGAAAAGAATACATACCTTAGGTTGATTTACACAAGAAATTGGAGAAGAAATGCTGTTTCTTGAACCCCTAGCTTGACCTTATTTTTGCTCTTCAATGGAGTCTTAGAGAGAATATTTGGAGAGGGGAGGTAGTTTCTAGTTTATGTCTTGTGAGTTATGAGGTGTTAAAGAGGTTGTTACTAGTTAATAACTACTTATATAGGTATAAATAACTAATATAAACCGTCCTCACCCTTTAATAATTAAATTATAACTTACCTAAATTAATCTACCCTTGGCCGAATCTAAGACAGTCTCACAGGTGTGACTCACGAAACTCCCACCCACGGACCGTGGGTGAGGTCACGCCCCATGCTGGTAAAGTGTCATTTGCTTCAGAGAGTGGGAGGACCAGAGGAGGCCAAGCCTCAACCCACGACCCCCACCTATGGGGCGTGGGTGCCGATCCTTAGGTCCTGCTGTTTTTTTTTTTACAGCTTTTTGGGCCTTCTCTTGTGTCCTCCTCAAGGACCCTTGGGGGGGAGGGTACTTGGGGGTCATGCCTTTAAGTTTAGGTCCTAAGACATTAGTACTAAGTAGGGGAGGTTATTTTACGACTCTTATCTTTACGTTTAACCCAATTAAGGCAACTAGTTTACATGTTAGGCTCTAGCTTAGGTCATTAGATTTCTGTGGTGTTACATATCTCCCCCTTGGGAACATTCGTCCTTGAATAATGATCTAGACACCAAACTAAGTTAGAAACTCAAGAATAACAGCCCATCATGCATGAAATCTCAAAATGTTCAAAACTTATACATGCACTATTCACTTTAGGCATCATAAAAAGGGAGAAGACTTCAACTCCATCTCAAGACATGGTCAATGCAACACAAGACAGTAGGAACTACCTCTACCAACTCAATATGCATGAAATGCAACATATATCATGTTCAAAGGAGGAACTACCCTCTCCAACTAAAAGCAAGCTCAACACAACATCATGGATCCAATATGCCATTTTACCACAAGCATAACAAAACATGTCAACAAACTACCTCATGAAATCAAATTTGGCATCATTATACTAAAATGCACAATCAACATGAGGAACATACAAATCAAGAAATCTCAATTTACATTAAGCATGATTTTCATCAAGAACATGCACAACACAAGAAAATAATGGAAAAACTCATACAACACACATGACTCCCAAAACATCAAAACTCAAGAGGAACTACTTACCTCAAGCTTGAATAGGAGTAAAAGGAAAAATATGAGGATAGCGGGACTTCATATAGGCCTCGGCCTTCCATGTAGCACCCTCAACTAAGTGATTCCTCCATAGAACCTTAATGGAAGCTACTTTCTTGTCTCTCAACTTTTTCACTTGCCAGTCCAAAATCATTACCAGAACCTCTTCATAGGCTAGACTCTCATCAACCCCTAAACCGATACCGGATCACCAATGCACTTCTTAAGCATGGAAACATGAAACACCAGGTGAAATGGAGCAAACTCATTTGGTAAGTCTAGTTCATATGCAACTTTCCCAACACGTTTCAAGATTTGATATGGGCCCACATACTGGGGACTAAGCTTCTCCTTCTTACCAAACCTCATCACACCTTTCATAGGTGTGATTTTCAAGGACAACCAATCACCAATTTCAAATTCTAGATCCCTCTTTTAACATCGGCATATGACTTTTACTTACTATGGGCCATCTTCATCCTCTCTCTAATGAGTCAAACTTTTTCAATGGCCTCATAAACTAGTTCGGGACCAATCAGAGAAAATTCACCTACCTTAAACCAACCCACTGGAGATCTACACCTCCTACCATACAATGCTACAAAAGGAGCCATGGCAATACTTAAGTGGTATCTATTATTGTAGGCAAACTCTATCAATGGTAGATGGTCATCCCAATTACCCTTGAAATCAATAACACACTCCCTCAACATATCCTCTATGGTTTGATTGTGCACTCCGCTTGCCCATCCCTTTGAGGGTGGAAAATGGTACTAATCTTAACACTGGTACCAAGCCCTTTTTGGAATGCCTTCCAAAAGGGTGAAGTAAATTGAGTACCCCAATCCGAAATAATAGACAAAGGAACCCCATGCAACTTCACTATTTCCTTTATGAATAATTTGGCATAGTCTTCCACCGAATAAGAAACCTTAACGGTAATAAAGTGGGCTGATTTTGTCATCCTATCAACAATTACCCAGTTGCCTTCGAGTACGAGGAAAACCCACAACAAATTCCATATTCACATCCTCCCACTTTCAAGTGGGAATATATATATATTGGGAAAAACCTCCCAGTTTTAGGTGTTAGGCCTTAACTTGTTGGCAATTCGGACATTTGTCCACAAAACCCGCTATATCCTTATTCATACCATTCCACCAATAGACTTCCCGTAGATCACGGTACATCCTGGTGTCTCACGGATGAATAGAATAACGTGAAACATGAGCCTCTTCTAAAATTTTCTCTTTTAAGGCATCAACATCTGGAACACATAATCTACCTTGGTACCTAAGCACCCCATCGCCCCCTTGGGAGAATGCCTAAACGGCCTTGTTGAGAACCGATTCTTTTAACTCCATTAATATAGGATCAAGGTGTTGTTTAGACTTCACATCAACCACAAAGGACGATTCAGAACTATGATGGACCATAACTCCACCCTTGGTGGAATCCACTAGTTTGACACCTAATTGGACCAACCTATGCACATCACGAACCAATTCCTTCTTCTCATCCTCTACATGAGCCACACTACCCATGGAAAATCTACTTAGGGAATCCGCAACTATATTAGCTTTTCTGGGGTGGTAAAGGACACTCATGTCATAATCCTTTAAAACTTCTAACCACCTTCTTTGTCGGAGATTCAAGTCTTTTTGGCTGAACACATATTGAAGACTTTTCTGGTCGGTGAAAACATATACATTGACCCCATATAGGTAGTTCCTCCATATTTTAAAGGCAAACACCACCGCCGCTAATTCGAGATCATGAGTTGGATAATTCATTTCATGTATCTTGAGTTGCCTCGAAGCATAGGCAATCACTTTACCATGTTGCATAAGGACACATCCTAAACCCACTCGAGAAGCGTCACAATATACCACAAGCCCATTGGTACCCTTCGGTAAGGTCAACATCAGAGCGGATGTAAGTCTATCTTTCAACTCTTGGAAACTTTTCTCACAACCCTCCGACCACACAAATCTCCTAGAAGAGTCAAGGCCGTGAACGGAGAAGCAATGGAGGAAAAATCGTCAATAAATCTCCTATATTAACTGGCCAAATCCAAAAAGCTTCTAATATCAGTAGGAGTTAGAGGTCTATTCCAACCCTTCACCGCATCCGTCTTCTTAGGATCTACTTCAATACCCTTGTTAGAAACAATATGGCCAAGGAAGGCTACAGACCTTAGCCAAAACTCACACTTGCTAAACTTTGAATACAATTGGTGGTCTTTAAGGACTTGCAATACAGTCCTCAAATGATTCATATTTTCACCCTCACTTCTTGAATAGATCAAAATATCATCAATAAAAACGATCACAAACGAATCAGGATATTTCTTAAATACCCTATTCATTAGGTCCATGAATGCCGCCGGGGCATTAGTTAACCCAAAAGACATAACCACAAATTCCTAGTTATCGTACTGTGTCCTAAAGGCCGTATTGGGAATGTCAACCCATCTTACCCTTAGTTAATGGTAACCCGAACGAAGATCTATTGTGGAGAAATAGTTAGCCCCTTGAAGTTGATCAAACAAATCGTCAATTCTAGGAAGGGAATACTTATTCTTTATAGTCACCTTGTTCAATTGGCAATAGTAAATACACATCCTAAGGGACCCATCCTTCTTCTTTACAAACAATACTAGAGCACCCCAGGGAGATATGCTTGGTTGAATAAAACCTTTGTCCATCAAATCCTTAAGTGGTTCCTTCAATTCTTTCAATTCGGCCGGAGCCATTCTATAGGGAGGAATGGATATAGGTTGAGTATCCGGCAAGAGATCAATGCCAAAGTCTATTTTCCATTCGGGAGGAATGCCAAGCAAGTTATCGGGAAAGACTTCTGGGAACTCACTCACCACAGGGACCAACTCTAAAGAAGGAGTCTCGCACTCAATATCCACAACCCTAACAATATGATAAATGCAACCCTTGGAGATTATTTTTTTAGCTTTTAGACATGAAAAAAATGGGCCTCTAGGGATAGAATTTCCCTCCTTCCATTCTAAAGTGGGCTCATTTGGAAATTGAAACTTAACCACCTGGGTTATACAATCATTGGAAGCAAAACATGCATGCAACCAATCCATACTCAAAATGACATCAATGTCCAACATGTCTAATTCTATCAAATAAACCAAAGTGACTTTATGAGACATTGAAATAGGACAACTCCTATAGACTCTTTTTCCACTACGGGTCACCAACCGGGGTAGACACCAAAAAAGTTTCTAATAATACTTCGGGGATTATTTCAAATTTCATAGCCACAAAAGGTGTACCAAATGACAAGGTGGACCCGGGGTATAACCATGCATAAACATCAATGGAAAATACTTGAAACATACCCGTTACAACATCCACGGAGCTCTCTTGGTCACCTCATGATTTAAGAGCATAGAAGCGGTTCTTTTTGGGAGCATCGGAATTTGAGCCACTAAGGGGGACATGCTTGCCTTCTCTCCCTTGAACCTTTAGTGTAACACCCCTCAAAAGGAAGTAGGATAAAGTAGAGCCTCACATGGGTTTTATGCATTAATGGCTTGTTAAAATAATGAAGAATATCCTTTTTAGTCAGTTTTAAAGAGTTTGGAAGTCAAACGTCAAGGGACGACCAAGACGTTTGGAAACTAGTCTTTTACGTGTTGGTGTGTTCTAGTATGTTGTGCATGTTTTTATGTGTTGTTTGGAGTCAAAAATCAGTGGAGGTGACCCTAGTGTCTTAATAAATATTTTTAGGGTCAAAATGTTCGAATACGACGCCCCGGGACCACCCTAAGGGTCCCCGAGGAGGACCCCAACCCTTGGCCAAACAAGCTGCCAAGGCAGCTTGCAAGTTGTGCATGGAGGAAGCATGTCCGCGTCGCGGACTAGCTCCATCAAGGGCCAAAAAGTGGCTCCGCATCGCGAACGTGTCTCAGAATTTAATTTATAAAAACTTGCGGGAACACCTCCGCGTTGCGAACTTGATCCTCGACGAAATCTGTGAAAATAGAACTCAAGTTTGACTTGTTTAAAAGGTCCAACTAAGTGAAGGGTAGTTTGGGTACTTTGGGGAATTATTATAAACGGTTATTATACCTATTTTAGGGTATTTTAAGTTGGTTAAAAAACCCTAAACCTAGAATTAGACCCCATTCTTCAAATTGACCCTTTCCTCTCAAAAATAGATTCTCGCAAAACTCCATTGAAGACCTTGATGAAGCTCAAGCTAAAAGATGGGTTTTCAATTGATATCTTCTTCAATTTCATGGGTATTCAATTATTAAGGTATGGTAACTCTTGATTCTTGAATAACCTCTCACTCTGGGAGTTCTATCAAAGATTTTCAAAAGTGATTCAAAGACCAAAATTCCCAATTTTCAATCTAAACATGGGTCCTTTGTCAAATGATTTTCTAAATCATTATATTAATGAATTGGTGTGGAATTAAGGTTTTTAAGATGATTTTGAAGGAATTCTTGAGGAACCCATGATCCCCAAATTCTAAAAAAATGGCATATGATGTGGGTCTTTTTGAATATGATCTCTATTGGTGAAATTATGTTTA
>JAJOOO010006764.1:0-15613 GCA_029582685.1 Solanum piurae | reverse complement strand
AAATATTTAAGCTAAATAAGATGAAAATTTTATTTTTAAGAATGAATAACTAATGCTTACAAAGAAAATGTAAAAATAATAATTTAAATACGGTGAGGATATTTTTGTAAACAAACAACTTATTCTCAAAAATTATACAATGAATATTAGTTTGAATATGACAAACCAAACAAGCAATAAAACTAATCACATCATAACTTATACCATCATAACTAATCCCAGTATAACTAGTATTCCATCATAACTAATCTCAGTATAACTAGTATTCAAACCAAACGATCCCTAAGTGTACTAACATATTCAACAAATCGATGCGGCGCCCTTTCTCATTATCATCTACCGTGTATGAGGTAAGAAATTATCAAGTACAGTTCTAAGGGAAGGAATTGAACTACCTATTCCGGCCGGACAGAACATGGAACAAAATTATATTTCATATATTTGAGGCTTAAAACCCTATGTAAACCAGTAGGAAGGTCACACAACATGTAATTAAATCTAAATGGCTGGCAGAAAATCAATGGCTTATCATTTTATTTATTTTAATGAATCCCTAGATCATTATACCTTCTGTATTTGTCAGATTTTTAATAATTTAATTTCTCATTCATGCACTATATATTTTAATTACCTTAATTAATCTCACTTGCATATTAATTAATAATAATAGTTTCATATAAATAATCTCTACTTATGTGTGTCAGCCATTAACTTAGTAGCCTATTCATGGTAGCCTCACCTCCAAAAGGGGTTTCATAAATTTTCGTTTAGATACTCAAACTAAGTCTTTTATTTTAATGGTACGTTTCAATTAGTTTTTAATAAAATACTTAATTTGTCTTTTAGTTAGTTAAATTAATAACATAAAATATATCATTTTCACGTATTTATTTGAAAACTTTTCTATAATCAAAATTTCAAGGCAAATAGGCTTTAGCTTTAAAAAATTATTTGAAAACGTAAAACTTAACAATTATTTTTAATTATATTGTTGAATTTCATATTTGATTTGAGGTATTAGTTAATTTTGAAATAATTTCATTTAATCATTTGTACTAAACTGATGAATTTAATATCTTATATTAAAGGTGGGATGAAATAATCCAAGAAGATATTTTTCACAAATGCTCAATCTAGAAATATAGCCGATAAACTATATATTATTTTATTATTTTTCTTAATGAACGTGAAAAAAATTAAAACGATAATTAAAATTGAACAAAAAAAATACTAGTATCACTCATTCTTTAAAAAAAAGGGGGAAAAAGGAAAATGAAAAATGGGTGACCCTAAATAGGCTGTCATCAATAAGTTAAGTCAACTAGCTGTTACACTATCGTAAAAATTAAGATACCTTCAATTTTTCTCTTCTTTTTTAATTTCTCAAAAAATAAACTTCTTTATATATTTGAAAATAAATGAAACTTTTATTTTACTTCTTATGAAATAATTTATAGCTCTTATTTTTTTCAACGGATTGGAATCAAACATTTGTAGGCTATTCGATCATGAAAATACTATTTCTATCATAAAGAAAAATAGGAAGAGGAATTTTGAAAATAAATGAAACTTTTATTTTACTTCTTATGAAATAATTTATAGCTCTTATTTTTTTCAACGGATCGGAATCAAACATTTGTAGGCTATTCGATCATGAAAATACTATTTCTATCGTAAAGAAAAATAGGAAGAGGAATTTGAACAAGCTTTTACATAAAAAAAAAACGATTTTGCAAGACAAAATAGAAATCCATTTTTTTTAATGAAATAAAATTAAATTTCGTCAATGTGCATAAATAAAACAATCTCAATTCTATATGTTTAATGCCATGAGCAAACTAGAGCAAGAGTTAGAGAAAGTCCTTGAAATTATACGATGCCTAAGATTATAGATCTCAAAAAAATAAAATCTCATTGTAAAATAATAATAAAGTAAAAATTATACATTAATTAATTATAATTTTTTAAATAGTAAATATGAGCATCGTTATATGTGTTATATTTTTATTGATTTAATATAAATATTTAATGCGAATAGTTTTTTTATAGAAGTAAAAATATATATAACTCTCTTGAAAAGAAAAAATAAAATTGGGTGACCCTACTTGTAAATAGACCGTCATCAATTAGTTGATTCACCTACTTGTCACACTATCATCAACATGAAGATACCTTCTCTTTTTTTTTTTCTTTTGTTCATCCGTTCGATATTCAATATTTATATTGAAATTTAATTAAATTTAAATTCACGCAAAAAAATGTTTCAAATTGAAAGGGTAAAACGTTTCTCAACAAAAGCGACTTCATACTCATGACGAGTCGAACTCAAAACCTCCGATTAAAATACAATGTCTTCTCTTTGTTTGTGTCTTTTGAGCTCGTTTTAGTAAGAATAAGTTATTTTCAAATTAACATGGGTTGTGGTGCATTGGTGAGAGTGTTTCACCTTTAACCAGATGTCTCGTATTCGGATGTCATGTTGGGAGCGCCACCCCCAAATGGATCCTGCAGTGTGCGATTCAAATTTAATCGGGACTTCAATATAGACTCCAAACACCGAATGAAAAACCAACAAAAAATTATTTCCAAATTGTTTTCGAAATTTTAATATGTATTTATTTTAAAATTAATTTCGAAATTAGTTATCCGTTATCCGTCGATCCATTAACCTCACATGATCCATTTATATATATGACTTTCTCCTCACTCCTTCATCCTTCCTCACTCTCCCAACAACAACAAAAAATCTTTCTGCAACTTTTACTTTCCCGGCAATGTCAACTCACCGGAGAAGAATCATTCTCAGTAACGTCACCGTAAAACTCGGCTGCAGCAGCAGTTGCATCCGGCCAAAACTCTCCAGCATTTTCCACCCAAAACCCCGTAACAGAAAATCCCCAAAATCTCAAACCCACAACAAAAATTACTCAAATTACTCCTCTTGCAGTTCATGGGATACGACGACGACTACTTTCTCCCCTCATTCCGACGCTACAACCAATGAATCTTCCGATTTCAGAACCTCAAAAGCCGTTCAAGGATTCGGCCGGATCGGCGGCGAAAGCGTCGCCGTCGAGAAAGACTCCGACGACCCGTATTTAGATTTCCGTCAGTCAATGCTTCAGATGATTCTAGAAAAGGAGATTTACTCTAAAGACGATTTGAAAGAGCTGTTGAATTGTTTTTTGCAGTTGAATTCGCCGTATTATCATGGGATTATCGTTAGGGCTTTTACCGAGATCTGGAATGGGGTTTTTTCTCTCCGGCCAGGAGTCGCCGGAGCTAGCTCGCCGTTCTTGCATGGCGGAGGTCACGTGCCTTATAGCTGATACTCACGTGACATCTATTTCGCCGTTTTTGCATGGCGGAGGTCACGTGACCTTTAGGTTATAGTCACGTGACTCTTTTTATTTTCCCTTTCGTTAGTACTAGTAGACTAGTTGTTAATATTTTGCTCGTATTCTTCGAAAATATCGATATATCGAAATTTTAAGAGTTTTGAGCAATATAAGACCCATAAATATTTAGTAATAGAATGGGTTTTCTAGAAATAGTTTATTTATAGTAAGTGTTTTTTTTAAAAGTATTTTTTGTTTTTAGGATTAGGATGAAAAAAGGGGTTCTATTTTCACAGCCTTTTTGATTATGGAGGAGAAAAAAATTAATTAAATTGTATTTTGTAGTGAAGGGGTGGTCAAAAATGCTGTGAAAATTGTAATCTATTATTAGTAATGTACTGTTTATTTTCTGTCTGCATCATTTTGTTTTTTTATTTTGTACAATGTACTTAATATTTTAGTTAACTTTCGAGTTCTATGGTATTTATAACATTATCGCTCATGAATATGGTGCAATCAATGAAATCTTGAGTTTGAACTCTAAATATGAAAATAAAAACTTTAATAAAGATCATTTCCCTCTTGAAGACAGCGTAAATCTGAAATAGTTGGACTTTATTTAAATTTATATGTCAATTTATTTCGAGAGAATTTATAATGAAATATATTAATGAAATTTAAATAAATATAATATTGAATTCAGCTGCTGAAATTCAGGCAAAATAGTTGAAATTCAGTAAAATGTGCCTTAAAGTTCGGATAAAAATATCTGCATTTTCAATTAACTATATAAAATTTAAAATATAATTTGTTCTTAAGTGAAAAGATGTAAACTAGAAAAAATGTTTATTTCAAAAAGTAACTTTTATTTTGTCCAAGTAAAGGTGCTACTTTTAAAAAAAGATATGTACTACTTTTCATGCAGATGGTTGTGGAATATTAAAAAGTATAAATAAAAAGGTACTATATTATTTTAATCTAATTTAGCTTTAAAAATTAGTTAAATTGATGTGTCGATATTATATTTAGGTCATGTAGCTTAGGTATACTTTTACATTTATTTCACTACACCAAAATTTTAAAAAAAAATTAGAATATGTAATGATACAATTAAACATAGAGGCACTCTATTTTGACTTTAAAAAGTGATTTTCCTTCCTTTTCCCTCCATAATTTGGATCAAAATATTAAATAATGGATTTCAATTGTTTATTATATTTATATAAAGAGAACAAAGATGAGTAATACTCTGAAATTTGATGTTTCTATTCTTCTATTCTATTCTATAAAATATACTTTGGTCAAAGATCCTTCATGGGTTTGGAGCTGCAGTTCTCTTATGGTGGGGAAATATAGACATTGGGATTTGTAAAAATAAAATAAAATAAAATAATTTGGAAAATGGACCATAAAATATAGAGTATACATAAATGAATAAATATAAAATAACAAAAGAGACAATTGTTTTAAATGCAATTAAATGAGAGTGGTAAATGGGGTTTTATGTGAGGTTTGGAAGTTTGTACACATACCAACAATTTAATTATCATTAAAACTCAAATGTGGTCATCCCCTCTTGATTGTTCCCCTGTCTTGACATGTGAAAATGCCCCCCCACCCCCACTAAAAGGTTAATTTTTTTATGAAGATGAAAAAGTTATTTTTAGTTCTTCAGAGGATGATTCAGTTAGTTTAGAGGGTGATTATCTATATAGATAATTTGGAATTAAATTTCTTTCAATATTTTTTGAGTCGAATTTATCACATAGAGTTTATCTAATGCGGTTTACATCCCTTGTATGATTTGCAGATTATTAACAATGGAGGATCTATCCGACACACACAAAGTACTCACTATAGAGTGCTCACTCGAAGAACAGAAATTGTAGTGATTGCAGATTATCTCGGAATTATTAAAAAGATGTTATTTTTGAAGGATTCGTAACTTGCTTGGATGGTTGTTAATCATTGTATTGTATTATTAGTTTGAATATAAGGTATATTCTAATTATTATTTAATTTTTATTATACTATATAATACGATATATTATTAAACAATACGTAACAATCATCTGAACAAGAGTGTAAAATGTGATTAAACATGCTTAGTCTTAGTCATAATAAAGGACCCTGTATTCACTAAAGTGATGTACCATTTTCACAAATTCAAAGCAACAAGATACTCCCTTAGTTCTTTTCTATTCTTTAACTATATAAAAAATAAAAAAATAAAAATTAATATTTTGATGATAAATATAAAATAATAAATTACTTTTTATTTTCTTAAATTAAGCAAATAATTTATTTTTGACAAAATAGAGAAGTAAAAATATACGAAGAGTAAATTTACTCACAATGTCATGTGAATTGTGATAGGGTTACTTTACCAAGGCAATTAATATTCATATTTAATCAAACTTTTCAGTACAAAAGTTTTTAATTTCACAAGAAAACAACCCTCTTCTTTTAAGGCTTTTCAATTGCTTAAAGTACAAAAAGAAGAAGAAGTTGTTTTAAAAAATTAAATTATGTCTTTGGTGGCAGTAATTATTATTATGCAGAATTGTCTTTATTTTTTTTATTTTTTTTGTAACAACCAACTTGCTATTTCAACAGTGTTAATAATCATTACACATTGGAAAAATAAAATGTTCACGAGCTCCCTTGTACTTAGCTTTTGTGACCTAGAGTTTTTGTTACTAGTGCATATCGAATATCGAATATCGAATGAGATAATAAAATATTTTAAATTATATTATGATTTGATTTATTGTGAGTGATGCTCATATTAATCTTTGGTAAAAGAATCAATTAATTATTAACACATATCACTAAATAACAAAAACGAAGAAAAACAAGAGAACTAAAGAGAGTCTTAGTCTAGAAAATGAACTAGAGAAACAAGACGAATTCATGACAGTCCAAAAGAAGTAGCTTACTATTGTATTTAGTTAACGCTAGGATTACATTGGAGGTCACGAAGCAGTATCAAAAATATGTCATGCACATAATAAAGAAATAGCAAATGCAGTATCAATATACACAAAATCCACAGTATATTGATAGAATTATCGGTCAGCTCTAGTTATATGAAATATGAACGGTAACCACAATTTAATAAAACAGATGACATACGGTTAATACCACAATTATAAACATAACATAGATTTCTAGTCCTCATCGTGAATTAATATTTACAATAAACAGGAACAACAAGATTACAACAAGTCAATTCGGTTCTCTCATGGAATCTACACACAAATAGTCAATGTATCAGCGTGATACCCAAATCAACTGTTAGTAATTTTTACAAATTTAAATATATTTTCCTAATATAAAAGTCACATTAATTAAAATCCTTCTAAAATTAATTTGTAAATATATGTTTGAACCAACCTATAATAAAAGCCACATATTTGGCTTCAATTACTAACAAAGAATAGAATTGAATCATTTCAAAAATTCAAAAACTAATTTGTAACATTCCCCCATTTTTTTTTAAAAAGAAAACAAACTGTCCTAATAATTGGACTTCAAAATATCTATATCTTTTCTAGCTAGACTTTTCTCACTGACTTAGGGCGGATTGACTTTTGGCTTATGACTTATAAGCCAAAAATCATAAGTTAGAATTTCTAACTTATGGTTTTTGACTTATTTTTGTTATTTTGGTTTTAAAATAAGTGCTTATAAGCACTTTTTAACTTTACTCAAACACTTCAAAACTGCTTAAAAGCTATTTTGGCTTAAAAGTACCTAAAATAAGTCTATCCAAATGGGCACTTAATAGTTAAAATTAAGAATATATTTTCCGATTAATTAGTTTATCAATATGATTAAAATATACACAATATATACATATTTAGTATAAAATATTACTATATTTAATATAAAGTATATTTTATAAATTAGAATAGCCAATGATTCAGATTCGTAATTATCCCTAACTTATATTATGAAGAAAAAAATACCTAGCTAGTAGATAAGTAGACACATAAACTAACTATATTTTATTTCATGTTGAGTTGTTTTCTTAATGGAAGACATTATTTATTTGACAACAAAAAAGAGAAGAGTGATAGGACAAAAGAATAACATGAAAGTACAAAAGCTGGAAAATAATTGGATATTTGGACCTAATAAAAGGTGTTTGAAAAAGAAATGAAAAATATTTGGGTCCAATTGTTTCTAAAAATTGGAGAGTTGTTTGTACAAAAAAAAAATAGTCTTTCAAATTGTGGTTATTTTTGTTTGAGATGAAAGTTAGTAGGGGCAAAAACAAGTTTATTGGAAACATGTGGGACTACAAAAGCAGAATTGTCAACTCTAAATAGATGATTAGAAAGTAGTGGCAGAGCCAAAATTTTGATTATGGAGTGTCAAAATATAAAGAAATAATATTGTGTAGAAGTCAAAGAATGTCAATATGTAATATAAATACATAGAAATGATATTTTTACTAGATACATAGTGTAATTTTCCCACAAAAGATTGTAAATCGACACCCCTCAAATGTATGTGGCTCCACCATTTTTCAAAATTTAATAAAAGAATTTCTTATTATAAATTTTATTGTTGTCGATATTAAGATATTAATATATAGAAAAAATCTACAAAAGTTATTTGGAGGTGTGGTTATTGAGACTCTATTTCTTTTGTCTACTCTCTAGAGTTTGTGTATTATTTTTGAGCTAAAACTTCTATTACTAAAAAATGATCTATTTTTATATCTAATATAGTTTTTCTGTTATAATTTTAGAATTTAATAGAATTTTTATGATATTTTGAGTTAATTTTTTCCCATAGAACCTCAAATCTAACAAATCAAATTTGTGATTTTTTTTTTTTATGAAAACCAAATATACTCCAAGGTTTAGGAAACTTAAAAGGACAAAAATTGCTTAGGAATATTTTTAAGGGACTAATATAAACCTAAGTCCAAAAATGGAGAGTGGTTTGTAACCCAAAAAAAATCTTAAAATTGTGGTCATTTTTCTTTGAGAAGAAAGCTAGTAGGGTAAAAAGGAGTTAATTAGGAACATGTGGGACTACAAAATTGTCAACTCTAGAGGTCGTTTGATAGAGTGTATCAGATGCTTATAAAGTACTATTATATGAGTTTTCATGAAATTGAAGATTTCAATTATTGTGTAACTTATTTTTGATAAAAAAATAATAATCCAAAAATCATTTGGAGGTGCAATTTTTATTACTCCCTCTAATTTAATTTGTTTGTTATGTTTTATGCCGTTTTTTGTATTGCACTTTGAGATTTCGATGAAACTTTCCTAGTTGGTTAATTTTTTTCTCACCATTCCCCTCAAAGTATTTAGTGACTTTCTGTAATAATAATATTTATACTAATTTAAATGACATTTTTTGTTATAAAAAATAGTTTGATGCCTTGTGTTCTAAAAAAATAATATAGCGACTATAGTGTAGCTAATATAGGTTCCCCCACCCCACACACACCAAAATAAGTAAATAAATATCAAAATTCATTACAATTTTATAACATAAGATCTCCAAGTAGTGGTATCATGTCAAATGTGCATAGAAACAGAAAGTGACTCCATTGAAATGATAGTTGTTGGAGCAATTTAGTTATTAATCACATCACCTCATTGTTAAAGATTAATAGACAAAATACTAGAGTCCCATATTTATAAAAAGATAAAGGCAATGAATTTGTGATTCTTAAATAGTTACTAGTAATAATGGTTTTGGTTTGGAGCATTAAGATTGAGACTTTAAAATGTGGTTTGATGGGTGGAATTGTGTCAAAGTCTTGTCCTAGTTAGTTAAAATATCTATAAAGTAAAGCTCATTTTTTTAGGACAGACTTTCCAAAAGGATTTTTTGAACTTAGGAGCCCAAACTTCGGATGTCTAATTAAGGATAGAAGAATTATAATAATGGACGGAGTCATCTTAGACCAAGGATGGTCCAATACACATTTTTATTGAAAAATTATGTAATGTACAGAGGTAAAATATTAATTATTATGAATGAATATTTAATTTTACATATCCTTGACACAATAGAAAAAAAAAATTTACACATTTTTCGTCAAATTCTTGACTCCACCACTTGATTTATAACTATCCTACTACCATCCATGTTGATAAGTAAAGGCCATTTAGCATCTAGGTTCTTCTTCTTTTTTAAATTACAATAAAGCTAAATAAATATGGACAAATACCATGTATACTTGGTAATGAGACAAGATGTTTCACAAATCTTTAAGATTGAAAAGTAATACTCCTATAATTAAAATTTTAAGTTCATTTAAAAAAATGTCATTTTTTAATATTTTGTTTAATTATTTAATATTCAAAATCTATTGACCTAGTTAATCCAAATTTGCACCAGGTAAGATTCATTAAAAGAAAAAAATATTTTTTTATCTTGATATTTAAATTCGAAATTTCTAATTAAGAATGAAAGCCCTGAATATCCTTATCACATATTTAGGTGGAGTTTTATGATTAGTTAGAGATGAATAAACAGTATGTTGATAAGTAGACAAAAATACAAACATTATCTAAGTTCTTATTTAGTTGTTTTCTTAATGGGAGACAATATTGTTTGCCTCCAAATAAGAAGAGACAGAAAGATGAAAAATTAAGGAAAAAATAGGCTGGAAAGTAACAACACATTTTGGACATGATAAAAAGTGTTTGAAAGAGAAATGAGCAAATTTTAGATCCAATTATTTCTCTAAATGGAGAAGACAATGTTTGTGGTTTGATAAAGACATTAATTAGGTCCTATCATGAAAGTTATAATCATTCTGATTTAATTTATATGACGTAATTTGAATTGATACGTTTTGGATTTAAGTTACAGTAAGGTAACAAATATTATCTAATTTCTTTCGATCTGTATCCCCTCGACTCAAGTTCACTCCAATTGAGCCTTCTCTTTCTCTACTTCAAAAGTCAATTTCATTTAAGAAAAATAATTTCTAAAGGACTTGAGCAATGTTGCTTATAACATTAATCTTAAGATTTTTTTAAAAATGGAATTGTCTTCAAACAGATTTGACAAATGAAAATGATAGTTAATAGTTGGAGCAATTGAGTTTTTATCAAATCACCTTATTAAAGATTTGATAAAAATGTAAGTTCCATATATAAAAAAGAAAAGCAAAAAAATAAATAAATTAAAATGGATTATTAAATTTGGTTTTAGGGGAAAGTGGGGGTTGAAACTATTATTTTGCCCAATGAGATGTAAAGTTTTGATTTGCAATATTAACTACTTTTTTTATTTGAAACTTTTGCCATGGAATAATATAAAATAGTCATCTTGTAAAGAGAAAAAAAACTTTTTCCATGGAATAATATATTAAAATTTTCCATAAATTCCTCACAAAGTTTGTAAACATTAGAATTTTGTGATGAATTTGTCTTTCATAAATATTTCATGACAATTTTGTGTTTTTCTTGTATATAATCTTTAGTCAATAAGAAAATTCATGAATAATCAATATATATATATACAAATAAGATACCTGTTAGATACTGAATATATTACAAATTATTACGATTAATCAATTAAAACGACAAGCTAAAAATGTTTTCATACCATATGGTTTCTAATTTGATTCTAATGGGACGAAAGGAGTACTATTTTATTTATTTATAGAAAATGTCATCGATTTCATCTGTCTCAATGGGTGCATTTAGGGCAAAACATTTGAACTCATAAATTTCAAAATTTAACATCGTCTCTATTTTATTTTAATTCCTCCACCCCGATTAAAAAGGCTCGATGGATACAGTGACATTTCGAATTCATAAATTTTAAATTTCCGACTACCTCACCCCCAACCCAAAGGGCAAGAAATTAATTAACAACACCCTAGTCAATGTGGTCACAAGTTATTGGTGGATTCCTTGATTGCATTAGCATTGAATGCAAAATCTCATAGATAAGTTGACACTCAATATAGGAAAACTTGTAGCATTATTTTGACAGTTCATAAATCTCAGATTCAGATTCATAAGTCTCTTTCCTTGCAAATTCCCAAAACAAGTTATTAAAGTCCTTGCTTGCAAGTTATCTTCCTAGAAATCATGTCATAGGGATACCATTGTCAAGATCCTTTTTTTTAATCCTTTAAACTACTCTTTCTGCTTTTTCGGTTTATATGATGTAATTTGACTGAACATGAGGTTGATTTTTTGCTTTTTTAAAACTTGTGGTTTAAAATAAGTCATAGAAACGTGTAGTTATAAATCAACTCATTAAGAGTAAAATAGACGTTTTAAAATTATATTGTTACTAAATATCAAAATATGTCTTTTTTGGGGACCGACTAAAAAAAGAAAGTGTGTCATATAAATTGAGACAGATGAAGTAATATTTAATTTGTTTGTTTGATTTTGACTAATAGGTACGATTGTTTTAAAAAGTAAAGAAGACTTTTGAATCTTGTATTCTCAAATTAAGATATGCAAAATATATCGAAGTGTTCTTTAATTATGTGGTCTTAAACATGTCATGTGAAAAGTTGAAATTAAGGAGTTGTCAACTGTCAAGAAATGAAAGAGATTTTTTTTTTTTTGAAATGGATTAAAAATAAAAATAAGACAAATAAATTGAAATATGAGAAGTAGTAATAGTTTTATATTGAATGATCTATTTTATAGAACATTTTCCTCTCTTTGATGAAATATATCAATAATTGTGAAAGGCCCAAAACGATTGCGCTAACGACCCTTTCGACATGACAACAAAGTTCAACGAATAATATAACGTATGATTGATGATTAATGTACTTTAAACGACACAATACAAATTTAAAAAGATCAGTTTTTACGAAGAATCGTGAGATAACCTTCTACAAGTGAATCTGGAGAGGATAAAATGTGCACAAATTTTACTTCTATCTTTGTGAAGTAAAAATATTATTTTCGATAGATAATCGACTCAAAAAAGTGTAATCAAAGCAATATACATTAGAAAATGGACTTTTTGAATTTGACCATCAATCTATGAAGTAATGTACCACTAATTGGGTCCATAATATATTATGAGGTCTACATTTAAAGGAAAAACTACATAACTATCATATATACTTTATTTATCTCTAGTTTAAAACAATTATTATACCATCACTTTTAATATTTATACCATATATTTTTTAAAAATTAATTAGATACACAAATCCCTTAAATATGGTATTGGATAATTATCTTAAATTTAAACTCCTAAATTAATGGTTCATAAAACTACATAAATCTCACTAGTTTAGGTCCTAATTACTAAGATTCCCGATAGTTTCAAATATTACTTTCTCTACCATATTTTATGCTTAAGATACATGAGTTTAAATATGTGAGATACATGTATCTGTCGAATTTCAAAATTGAGATACGTATTTTATTTGTTTAATTAATTGGTTGTAACTGATTTCCTTAATTAGAGGAGTAATTAATGATTTTTAGAATACATGAACAATTAATTCTAGAAATTAAATTAATCAAATCTCTTAATATAGAGTGGAAATCAAGGAGTGTATTTATGTTTAATTAACTTCATTTATTATTCTTTGAAATAATAATTTCATTAATATTATTATTAATAAAAAAAACAAAAACATGTATATCTTGGTCATGTAATTTGATTAATTTCATTTTATTACTCTTAAAATAATAAATTCATTAATTTGATGTATCTATTATCAATAGATAATGTATCCTACAAACTAAACACTTAGATACATGAGTATCATACAAGTACATTCATATGTATCATAGAAGTATCTAGTATTAACTTCATGTATTTGTTATATGTTCTATTATTAATTTTATGTATCTATTTATATGATCTAATTTTAATTTCATGTATCTTTTATATGTATCTAGTATTAATGTATCAATTTTATACATTATATTCAAAAACATGTATCTCGGATACATAGTAAGCATATGCATAAATTATGTGTATCTAAATATTGAATGTAATTGAAACGCACAAATTTGTGAACAACTCACGATGTTTGAGTATCTGTTTTATCATTAATCCAAAAGAAAAAGTAAAAAAAATTCAAAATTCTTCTTTTTTTAGCATTTGAATTTTTTTCTCACAAATAAATATAACCTTAACTCAGATACATCAACTCTTAACTAGATACATGTACACCTGATGTGTATCCAACATTATTGCATATCTAATGGTGTATTTGTTATGTTAAGTAAAGCTTGGCGTAATTCTTCCCTCTTGATTGAGTCGTTCCTATACTTAGATCTATTCTTGACTTGAATGTTAACGGATGAAGAGTCAGTCCCTACAATGAGAAACTCATGAGTCAAAATAACAAATAAAAGTTGTTTGATTTAGTATAATATTGTTAATGTTTTAACAAAAATCATCTGATTTTGAGAATGACCAGCCATTAAAGTATTTGAGAAGCAACAAAATCAAAAAATATAAAACCTAATTTGTAAAACTTTTTAAAATTGAAAGTCAAAACATTATGAACTTTAACTCAAATACAAAATCAAGATACATGAGAATAATAAAATAATAGAAACAAACCTATATGTATAATGTTGATTTGATCATGCAAATATGTATTGAGAGGATGAAGGAAGAAAGAGGGAGAAGATGAAGGAAGGAAGAAAGAGGGAGAAGATGAAGGAAGGAAGAAAGAGAGTTGGTGGACGTGGGCTTGGGGAACGAAAAATCTTATTTATGTGAACATAAAAAAATTGAGTTGTTAATATGGACCATTAATTTAGGAGTTTAAATTTAAGATAATTATCCAATATCATATTTAAGGGACTTGTGTATCTAATTAATTTTTAAAAAATATATGGTATAAATATTAAAAGTAGTAGTATATGTAATTATTTTAAACTAGAGATAAATAAAATATATATGGTAGTGATGTATGTGTAGTTATGTAGTTTTTCCATTAATGAACTCAAAAATATCAAAGCTTTAGTTTGGGTCCAAAAATTTGGGTCAAGGAAAAGACATTCCAAATTAAATTATGAAGAAGGGGTAAAGGTTACAATATATTGGAATCTCCTATTGATCGGAATGGGGAGTAAAGTAAGAAACTTTATTGAAACAACTACTTCATTACAGGTTTATAACAAAAAATGACATGTTAAACATGGATAACTAATTAATTTCAACACTAAAGTTGGTCTTGTTTAATTTCTAGTGATAATTTCTAGGGACAAGGCACAAAGGTTCTTTCTTATGCATTGTAAGTCCAGGCAAAACATTAGTGTCAATGTCTTCTTTTTTCATCCCACAAGGCAACTCCCAATCAAAAGCGTAAAGAAGATTGGAAAGTATAAGTTCCACAGTTGCCACACCGAGTGCGATAGCCGGGCACCCTCTTCTGCCTGCTCCAAATGGAATAAGTTCAAAATTTTGGCCCTTAAAATCAATGTCACTATTCAGAAACCTCTCAGGTATAAATTCTTCTGGATTTTCCCATATTTCAGGATCCCTTCCAATAGCCCAAACATTAACATGAACTATAGTTTTTGGTTTAATTTCATATCCTTCTAATATGGAATTTTGCATCGTCTCTCTTGCTATTAACAATGGACCTGGTGGAAACAATCTAAATGTTTCTTTTATCACTGCTTTAAAATATGGAAGATTTTGGATGATTTCTTTATTCACTATGGACTTTTTACCAACCATTTTTCGAATTTCAGCTTGAACTTTCTTCATGGTATTTGGTTTAGATATCAAGGCTGTCATTGCCCAAACTACTGTAGCTGCGCTCGTGTCTGTTCCACCAACTAGCATATTCTACAAGAGAAAGTGTGAGGATAAAATTAAATAATGCAACATTTCATATCAATTGAATTTCCCCCCTAAATCATATCAGAAAATGTTATAACATGTGTAATATTACACAAGTTTAAAAAGGCACTTCTTAATATTTGACCAAAAAGTTACTTTATATTATGATTGCATCACAAATATGACTAAGGAAAAAACTTAGTTGTATGTGTAAGCGTCTAAAGTTTCAATCCTGAAATACAGCAAACAGGAAAAGAAAATAGCAAGCAAACAACAGTATTTGTATTTGAATTTATGCGAAGGTTACAATCTTTATAAAATCTTTAAGAAAAGATATGTAATCCCCTGATTCTTCTCTTCAATGATCTTGATTTGATGGAATACTTGCGGCTCAACTTTTGGAGCGAAGACTTCTTTGTACTTGCGGCTCAACACTTGGAGCGAAGACTTCTTTGTATGTGGAAGACTTGCAGATCACCACTGAAGAGCAAGGA